>MUZC01001410.1:69229-79817 GCA_002072015.1 Radix auricularia
ACCTTCGAGTATGTTTATTATGTTCCTCTCTTTAGCCAGCGGTTTTCAATTTCCTTTCACAATTTTCCTAATTGCATTGGTTTTTTTTTAAAAAAATGTATTTTAACACAATTTATTCACTTTGCACAATTTGTGCCAATCTCATAAAAATAATTTTAAAAAAACCTATAATGAAAGTATGGTATCCATAAAACGAATGTGAACTATTTCATTTATTTAATTATTTTTTCATATGAAAATAATATTGAATTATTTTTTAAAAATATATATATATATTTTTAAAATTAATATTTTAAAGCTGTTTGAAATAATTTCAATGCATGTGATTTTTAATTTTGTTAACTTTTAAATGCAATAAAATTAATAGTATCAAAATATTACTTATCAGTAGATAATTGAGAGTCAATGGTATGCTATATTTTCTATGCTAGAAAGTAATGCTTTGAAAACCTTCAAGAGTTTATTTTTTATTTTTAAAGACATCTTTATCCGTGTGTCCATCGGTGCAAATTTATTTATGAGTTTTTCTTTTTTGTTGTTGCACTTGGTTCCTAATTAAAAATTAATGCCCGCTGAGTATTTCAAATTCTTTGTTCTTGCATTTTTAAAACTCTAGTGTCTTTGTGTTTGGTTATTTCAGTCAGATGCGTAACGAGATATCAAACGTATTCATACAACCTTTTGGTAACAGATACAAACTAATTTGAAAGATAAGTTTCATTATTTTAAGTAATCAATGGTAAGAACTTGTCTGTAGATCAATGCTGATGCTGATTAAATAAAGATTCTTAGTGCAGCTGATTTCGTGTTATCGTATTAAATGTAAGTCAATAACATGTATTGATTTAGAAGAAAAAAGCTATTAGCGTGACTTTTCTATGGCTCTAGGACATTGGTCAGCCAAGTTCATATGTCTTGCCAATAGTAAATTATCATAGAATGAGAAAAAATATTGCACATTATACATTTTGATACATTCTAATGTAAAATTTAGAATACAAGAAAATTACCACACTAGCTTAGAATCTTCTGCCTGCTTTGAGCCTAAAGTTTGCTATTGTAACTTAAGTTATTTGGATTCGTGTGTTCATAGCAATGTTTGCTTCCTTCTAATCAAATAAGGCCTTAACGACACATGACATGCATTTGTTTAGCCTTGTAGATTTTTCTGTCAACAAAGTCTTGAGCTCTAAAAACATTCTTTTCCGATTTCAATTAATATATAAAGCAAAAGAATAAACATTTAGATATAGACTATATGTTTACTATGTTTGTTACGTGAGAAAAGGGGTGTGTCAGGGTCAAAACGAATGCAATTAAAAAGTCACGAGTGTGTGGTCCCGAGTAGAACACGGGAGTTAGAAATTAAAAGTGGAGTGACAGAGATAAAGCTAGTAGAAGAATAAGAAACATTGTCGCATACTGTAAAATAAGTGTACATATTTCCTATTGCATTATTAAAGAGCATTTTCCTGGACTTGATTTATGAATTGAATTATCGTGTGAAAGAGGATACTGTTAGACAAGCCAACAAACAAGCACAAATTAGGTCAATCACGAGAAAATGAGAAAACGGGGACCTCGGCCTGTTACATTAAATGGTGTCAGAACTGCAGATGGTCATTCTGTAACAAAGTTGCGGAAGTAAATAAGCACGCAAATTGGTGCCTCATTTTGTTGCGTAAATAGGTTTTATGGGTAGATCTATAAGTTTCACGCTGAAAGAACTGTAATTACCATAAATGTTCATTTTCACATTCTGCTCTTTTGTATAGCGCGTTAAATTATTTGCATACTCTTCACTTTATCGGAAAGGCAAATATGGTTTTTGTATATTGTTTTACTGTAATTGGGGAGAGTCAATGAATCCACATCAGTTATCCTAAATCCACAGCAAATTCCAGATATTTAACTTACAAAATTAAAGGTTAATTAACCTTAGGTGCATTAAATGAATAGCGTGTCCTTCATTTACTATTCCGAAAGACATCTTGTTTTTGAAATAATAACTCAGTAAATTTGCTCAGTGTTCAGTGATTAACAACTGATAAGCTAAAAATGTCTTACATGTATAAGTTTGGATGAAAATGGTATGTGATTGTAAGTTAGATTCCAACTTTACTTATTGAAATCGATCCCGAATATATTGAATATTTGTGTCCCTCAACATTGAGGTAGCCTAGTGGTAATAAAATCGAATTAAATTTTTTAAAAGCCTCACTAACCTAAGATATACACTATCTCCAGCAATCTCATCAAACTTGGCAGTAAGTTGTAGCAATTGTGATTAATAACACAGGCCAAGAGCATGAACTGACATTTTTAGAATTTAGAGAAATCTGGTTCTGTTATAACAGGTGGGAGTAAATAGGTTTTCCGTTGTTTTTTTTTAATAATTCAAAGACTTTTGTTCAAAAATAATAAAATGTGTCATCGTCTAATGTCTTTAAACACAATATTCATGACCCAAGAAATAATTTTTTGAATAGATTTTCAGACACAAAATTAAGGATTAAATTATTATTTTCTAGAATCCGTTTTATATGTTTAAAAAAATAAATATGTTTAACTATTTTTCAATACGAAAGAATTTTGCCACTAGTTTAGCATCAGTGTTTAGAAAAAAGTACGTGAGCTTTAATGTATAAACATGAATTACGTAAAGCCAATATGAACACGATAATGAAATGTTACAGGAATTCTTATAGTTGTATGCAGCGATCCAAACCCAAAAAATCAATGATATATCCAAATTCAAAAGTCAGTTTCGAAAATCTCTTATTATCGTAGCTTCTTTTTGTTGTGAGATTCGGATTTTTAAACAATAAGTATGATGCAACAATTTTTTTTTTAAATTTAAAAGTAAATATTAAAAGTTTGCTGTATGTTTCATTTGATATTACATTTGATCTGACCCATGATTAACATGTAACGCTAATGTAAACTTATTTGTTCCTGTAAGATTGTAATGAGGCCCGTTGTCGCAAATTTGCCTACCACGCGCATAAAACGTTCGAGACTCCTAATCATGCATATGGTTAACAGGTTATTTGGTTCTTACGATTTTTGGATGTCAATTTTTAAAAACCAACACAATACAATTAAGAATAGTTCTATTTCATAAGGTACAGTAAATTCATAAAAAGTTCATGATATGCACCAAAGATAACTCGTTTTGAACTTGCGCTTAAATTTGTTCAATATTCTATATAATAATGCGCCTAAGCGCGTCCGTCAGTCAGTCAGTCAGAAGCCCCTATACCACGCAACTCTTGATTACTTTTTTAAAATTGAAAATATAGACGTAAAAATCATAATGATTTTGGGTTTGAGATTAACAGAGGGTGTGGTTTTGCGCGCCGTAAAANGTCAGTCAGAAGCCCCTATACCACGCAACTCTTGATTACTTTTTTAAAATTGAAAATATAGACGTAAAAATCATAATGATTTTGGGTTTGAGATTAACAGAGGGTGTGCTTTTGCGCGCCGTAAAATAAAAAAACATTAAGTGGCGTCATGAAGCTTTTATTCTATTAATTTATTTGATGTTACTTTTTTATCTTGATTATAATCTGATTGTGTGAATATGCATGTGTGTGAGTGTGTTTATGTTTATGTGTGTATGTGCGTCTGTGTGTGCGTGTGACTGTGTGTTTGTTTTAGTTGTGAAATAACGATTTATTTCATAGATTGCTAAAAGTGAAATTAAATATTGAAAAGACGTTACCACGTAATCTTTTATGTATAGTTAAAATTATGCACTGGATTATGAAAAATTCCGTTAGTGTTATGAACACAAGTTTCTGCCGATGCGATCTGCATGGGTGCTTGAATAAAAGATAACGGGAAATCATTGAATGTGACTTAAAAACTGTTAATGAGAAGAACAATCTCCAATGATTTTTTCAGAGATGGTTTTTACATTATGCTTGATTTTAGAAGAAATGAGCCCTTGCGCCGGGATTTTAAATAATATTATGGTACGTGTATAAGTGTTTATACACTGTTGTAAGAGTGGGGTTAAAAAGCGGAATTGTATTTTTTTTTAAAGAGGAGCAATTTTGTGAACTATTTGAAGGGTGCATTTCATTTCTAGGGTCATGATTTTATAATATCACAGATCCCTGAGTGGCACTATTTCTCAGCCATTGATAATATCCTTTTGGAAAAATTTAAGAAAACCAGCAGTGTAAAAAATTAAGCCCAAAACTTGCGATTCAACGTGTTTTTTAAAAACAAATAGACAATATTAAAAAAATCTCCCCAACCCTTCACATTCCAATCACATAAGAAATAAACAGCTCAATACAAATAAATCTAATTTTTCCTAAATAAAGGTCATATTAAATCAACTGTAAAGGAATGGATGTTGTGGATTAATTGGTAGATTGATGAAAAAGCTTACTTAAAAAAAAAACTTATTGCTAGAATAATGCAATGTTATGGTACGTGCTATGTTTAAAACAGTAGAGTCGTCTATTGGTGCATGTTTGTGTGTGTGGGGGGAGGGGAGGGGCTATGTGCGAATGTGTGTGTGATTTGGTTATTTCTATGTCTGCTAATGTTGCGCCTCTAACATGACAACCAGTATTTAAAAAAGTAAATGTACAAACAAAAATAATAATAAATTTCTACGGTGTAGATAGAAAGGGGTACATTTTCAGCTCAAACCTTGCGATTCAAGGTGTTTCTTTAAAACGAATTAACTCATACATACCTTAATTTAGCATTAATATTCACATAATTAATATCTGACCCATAAAATAATCCTATTAATTTGACTAAGGCCATGCTAAGACTAGAAATAGAAATAATGATTTGTAGAGCTTTTCTCATGAAAAAAGTAATCTTATAACATGTATTTTACTCAAAGTCTTAACGAATGATGAAACATCCATTTCAAAAAAATTGGGTACGTTTCTCGAACAATGCGGTTGTATGACATACGCTTCAGGTAAAAAATGTTCTTTAAGGTGTAAATATATCAAGTGTAAAGAAATATCACGGATATTATTACTTATAAGTAGGATATAGCATAAGAAAGTGCGTGTTATGTCGAAAAAAAAAGCACACTGACAACAACTCATTTTGTGCCAAGCTGTTTTGAGTTTATTAGATGAATAGTTTACAACGGGGAAAAAAGATTGATATAAAGTGAATTGTTCCTATTAGAAAAATGCGTGGGAATATAGAATGATTGACATAACATTTATAAGGAGATCAATTTCTCATCATTGTCTTAAAAGCAGCATTGTTCTTATGTTTTTATACAAGTTAAANCAAATAAACCATATTTTCCTCTCTCCCCAAGCCACAATATTCACAAATATTATCTGGCTAAGCATATTCTATTCGTATTGAAGTAATATAATGCTTAGACTATAAATGAAATGTGTGTTTTCTAAGAACCAAAGGAATAATGTGGAAAGATATTGTTTTCATGATTTGATTCACGTGAAAAGAAAGTGAGCCTTGCCAGTTAGATTTTTGTAACTGTTAACGACATTTGTTATCCTGGTAGAGTATATAGCATGCGTTATTAAAGGGGTTCGAGCATGGTGAAAGAAAGTCATCAATCGATCTGAATGAAAGGATGTGGTTGAGCAGGTCAGGGCCCTATAGGGGCTGTAGCTGGAAGGATGTGGTGGAGCAGACCAGGGCCCTACATGGGCTGTAGCTGGAAGGATGTGGTGGAGCAAGCCACGGATGATAATAATGATGTTATATTAAAGCAGATATACCAAAATTGATGGGTAATATTTAAATTAATAATTTTTTTTTTCGACACACATAATGTTGTTTTTATTAAAAATGGGTTTGATTTATCACTACCCTACTTTCCAGATGCGTTTACATTCATTTTAAAGTTGAATTTGAGACCCAAAACCAAATTAAAGTTATTCCTATTGTGCCTACCCCGTAGCGTAGCACGGGTATTTTGCTCGTATATTTTATATGAGATGTAATTTTTTCCATAGTGATAGGCTGTAGGAGTCTGTAGAACAGGGGTAGGGAATTCATTTTTGTCTGAGGAAGCCATTAACACAACATTTTTTAAAAGTAATTCTGTAAGAGTAATACACTAGGTTTTTTTTTTTTTAAATCAAGAATACATACGCATTTTGTGTTATAAAAACACTAAAATTACATTAGTTATGACTATAAATTATTTTTTAATAACATATGTGTTACATTTTTATATTTATGTAATAAGTAAATCAAAGAAGACAGAATAAACGTTTTTTTCATAATGGAACATTTATGTGAGAGTCAGATGCAGCCATCAAAAGAGCCTTAGTTTCCTGATTCCTGCTTTATACGTTTGAAGAACCAATCGCTATCGAGGACATTACAGACCAAAAAAAAAAAAACCAAACACTTTTATTACATATGATTGCATTAATGTATTTAAAACGCATGCCAAACTGTAAATGATTTATTTTATCTTTTGATATTTATATTTAATTTTTGAAAAAAGAAATAACATTTACAATAAAATAAATTTCAACTATTTTAACTGCTGTAAAACACTAATGCAAAGCAAACATTTTGAAATTGACACATTGAATTTTAAATTAATAATTTTTATAGAACACGCAGCTAAACTATTGTAGGATTTTTTTTCAGAGCTTAGAAAACAATGTGTGTAATAAAGTTTAAACGACTTTGTTAACAGCATATTGACATGACAATAAAGTTCATCAAGTAAAAAAAAACATCAAAAACAAACAAACAACAAAAACAATTATTAATTAAGTTAGGTATAGACCAAACCAACAATTTTAATAAATGAAAATTAGCGAAATCAAAACTAAAAGTTTGCTCAAAATGTACTTTTTCTCGTCGCATTTAAATAATTTACGATTCATTAACCTAGATAATTATCATATGAAGAATAATACAAAATATCTAAGGTGAAAGTCTTAAACATTTTGTACCGATTAACACTCTTATAAAATTTGTAGAAAGATACAACAAGAGTTTTCTTTTCCTTTTTACCCCATTAGTTACAATGCATGCAATTGCCACCTACAAAGTTCATTACACTTCAAAAATTATATGTACATAATTGTGGCTTTTTCGTTTTCTTATTTTTTATTTTATTGTCTAATTTTAGTGATAATTTTATTTTAATAATGTAGTTTTATATCAATCTGTCATTTTTGACCTGCTTGATTTAACTCAATTTTTCTTCAGCGCTGTTATCACTGAAAAAACAAGAGAAGTTATTTTATTTTGTTTTTTCTTTTGTCTTACCTGTGATCTCTACAAGGTGTAAGTGTTGGCTAAGGAAGGTCTTATTATCTTTTGACACTACATAAACATGCGCGCCAATACTACCATGATAAATGTATATGTCATAGTTATAACTAGTTACATTGCAATACATAGAGAAATAATCTAAACTTATGTCGATCCAATTTGATTTGTAAGGCCATATATAATATATACAAAACACGAAAAGTGATGCTTTGTGTTTACACATTGAATTTTCTAATTCTTATTAATATTTTGATATAAATCAGTCCAACATTTTATTTCCTCCTGTAATCCTTTGAATATATTTAAATCCAATTCAAGAAATTTCATCTTTGAAAACTTTTTAAAAAGGTTTTAAATTTCAAAAGTATCCACAAATGTGTCCCAGACTTTGAGTTCACTGTTTATTTGGTAACAAAAAGCCTGCATGTTTTTGTTTTTGTTTTTTATTTTGAACATTTATGGTTGTATAAATCAAGACTTTAGCAGATTTCGTACTTGAATTACTTGAGTAAATTTATTTATTTACCTGGGAATTTTTTTTTTAAAATTGACCCTACAAAACCATTATTTTTTTATTTTTCTCTTACTTTTTTGCCTACACAAACTGTTACGATTACCATTGTGTTAGCTGTTGACATTAGTATTTTTAGAGAATTTCTCAATTTCTTAATTCATTTTGGAAATATTAACTTTTAATTCACCAAAATCATAAAAGTGTTCATATGCTAAATTTTTTTTTCTCAACTAACAATAAATTATTCGTAGATAGAGTACTCCATCTTCACTAAGAACTGTTTCCATTTCGTTTTTAAATCTGGTGACAAAAATAGGTAGATATTTTAATTACAATAGACCATCACTTTTTGAGAGCATTATATTTGGGGGAAGACAATCAGATAAAACTTTTTTTTATTTAAAAAAATTAAAGAAATGCATTTCTCATCTTTGTTAACTACATTTATAAAGAAATAGCAATTTAACTATTTATTAACCTCTTTTTTAAAAAAATAAATCGTTTTTATTTTCGAAGTTGAACATTTTATGAAATGTTGGTACCAGTTCATGATAAAAAGAGAAGGAAAAAAAACAACTCTACAACGGGATAGGGAATTTTAGTACATATGTCGTTATTGTGTTATTTAAAGCAAAATTAATTTTTAAAAAAAATAATTAAAAAAAATAATGAATAGAAAAAATCAAAAAACAAAGACACAAACTCCAATGAAATCTAATAAATCCTACAAGTTTAGTCTCACATTCTGTAAGCTTTAAGGTCGCCCTCTTAAAAGTTTGTTTAAGACACAAGCAGAATTCTTTGGTCTTATTTATCGTGGGACGTATTATAACATTATAACAACGACTTATATATTGTAAGACTTCCTCCACGCCCAAGCCCTAAATCCAAAAAAAAAAGAGCTGCCAGATAACTGGAGAATATTCAAAACTGACAAGAGTAACACCATTAGTTAAATCATTAAACCATGAAACACTGGAAGTTAGAAGAACCAAGAGTAAATTAGTAAGTATACATAAGGCAATCAATTCTAATTTAGAAATACAACACAAAGATAACTTAATACAACCTTCAAATAGACATAAAGATAAAAACACCTTTCTAATTCAATATGCAAGAACAAACACATAAAAGTTTTCTTTCTTTTCGTCCGGTATTCGGGTGTTGAATGGGTTGCCTGACGAAACCTGGAAAGCCAACACTTTATCATCATTTAAAACTCTAGTAAGAATACAGGACTAAACACAAACCATAGAAATACGTAGGACGCAATAATCTTCTGTACAGAAGGAGCGTCTGTAACATATAAGATAAAATAAGATAAGGCTGTCTTTCACGGGGCACAGAGCTAATAGGTGTTCCACAGGTTTCTTTTTTAATTTTAGGCCACAATGACGCAGTTTGAATACCTATATGGTGTAGCCTGAAAATATTAGTAGATGATGCAGTGATCAGTACTCCTTTCAATCAAGAAATTATTGTGTTTGCAACAAATCCACTGTTGGTCCATTTGATTGCGACGGGAACATAAGCATATATCTAACTAGCTGGCCTGTTGTCGACCCATTTATTAATCAATTCCACATAAAGGGCTCGTTCTGTATGGTTTTTGTCAGGAAGCCTACTTTTCAAATTTTCTTCTACATTCATGTGGCTTGAAGTTCACTGCACAGTTACAAAAACCAACAAAACTTTTCTAATTGTGAAAAATGCTTAAGGATGGCTTTAACTAAGTTTGTGTTACGTTTTTCTTCATCCTAGACATACGCCTTAGGCTGATCACAAGTGAATGTTGTCGGAATGTAATACTTAAATAATAGAAAATTACATAAAATGCTATAATAAATTATAACTGTTTACCAGCGGCGTAGCTAAGGAGATGGTGGACAGGGGTCTGGGCCTCTTTGGGGGGGGGGTTGCATTTTGACATGAGGCATTGTAAAAAGTGATAATGTACACACTTCACTTTTCGGCAAGGGGGGAGTTTTGAATTTGGACTCCCCAACACCCTCGATAGCTACACCACTGATATTTACCTGAATCTAGAAGGGGCACGCCAAATATCGATTGAGCTGTGCAATACTAACTAATGAGCTTTGAACTACTGTTGTCCTCAGTGTACTTGTGTTGAGCCTTTTCTGTTCCTGTGGCTAACAATATTGATATGCACTTTTAAATAATGGTGAAAATGTAGAAATTCTTCACATAATAAACAGACTACCAAAAAAAGACATGTTAACAGGTACACACAAGCATACACAAACACACACATACATATATATTAGGGCTGCGGAAATTATCGATTAATTTCTAGATTAATCGGTAAGATATTCTATCGATTAAAATTATTTTAATCGATTAAATAGCGATAAAAACAAAAGTGCATACAAAATACCTGTACCGATTTATTAGTACATAATCAATAATATTTTGATTTTTTACGTAAAAACTTCTCAATTTTAAAAAACATTTTTAAAGTGTAAACTTTACAATAAGCTATTTTATAACGAAGATGATATAAAAATTTAAACAATGTTTGTGAAATATTTTTACTGTATTAACATTAACAAAGTTTAAATTCATTGACATTATATTGAACTACTTATATTAAAATAAAAACATGTCAATTGCAAGATTATGTTACTTCCCTTCAAATTGTAAGTTTAATGACGTCATATCTCTTATTCTTAGCTTCAATCAAAATTATCAATTAATTATTCGCTAATATTTAAAAAGTTAACGATAGCATTTAAATTAATCGATAACAGCCCTAATATATATATATATATATATATACATATAGATAGAAAG
>MUZC01001411.1:5480-51160 GCA_002072015.1 Radix auricularia
ATATATATATATATATATACATACTAAATATGTATAAACATGGGCGTCGCTAGGAATTTTCCAGGGGGGGGGGCAAAAAAAAGTTTTGTTTAATTTCCAAAAATGACGTCACGCGCCTATGGGTACGGGGTCTCCCACTTTGTGAAGAGAGGAAAAAGGGAGGGGGGAGTTTAAGAATTGTGACGTCACGTCAAAACACGCTACTATAAGCCAAAGTTCAACTTAAATATTTGATATCTTACTATCTATTTAATACGTTTTGCACGGATTACCGCGTGTTACGATATCCGATTGTATCCTTACGGTCCAATTACACTAAATACATACTAAAATATCAATAAAGTGTTTTGAAACATGCCCATTTCCGAATAGCTTTTTGACGTCATATTGTGTTGGGGGGGGGGGGGTCTAAGATTTTGTAACGAAGTGTGACTAGTGGAAGGAGGTGGGTTAATAATAGGCCAAAATCACGTGACGTCAATTATGGACTGACCCTAACTGACAATGCTATACAGGTTTAACGTGAGTTTAAGTATAACACAAATGCCGCAAAAAGTCATAGAAATAAATAAAACTCACAAAATAGCGTTGTAATAGCTAATTATAACACACAGCCAGACACAGCTGAGGCTGCTGTTTCTAATTTGATTATCGCTGACACTTATTAATTTTCTAAATTGGATTTTAGAAAGTATGTCTGGATCCACGACCTTTCAAATGAGTTGAAATTGCTGTTTATTCGTGATTATACTAGCAAATGTTAAAAGGTGCCTTTTGTAATTATTGTGCGTTGTTTCCGCAAAAATTAAATCGAGGAATTCAGTTGGTATTTGTAATCAAACCATGCAAAAAATTTAAAGATTTTCACGAAGATCAAGCTAGACACATGCAAAGCACATGACGCAAAGGCTATCATGAAGATGCAACTGCAATCAATTTTGTTGTATTATGGAAAGCCAAAGCAGTTTCTATAGATGGGCAGTTGGAATCATTTAGACGACAAATTCAAGAAAATCGCAACAAACTGGGTCCCATCACTTTAACAATCCTATTTTGCGGCATGCATGATTAAGGAATTCTTGGAAAAGAATTACATTCTTGTAATTTTTATGACCTGTTAAAGTTTCGTGCAATCGGAAGATAAAGTTCTTGGTAATCATTTGTCAAGTGTTTCTTGTAGTGCCAAGTGTATCTCGGCAACGGTACGGGTTCACAATAGCGACTGTCAAAATAGCGACCGTCATAATAGCGATTTAAAATAGCGACTGTATCCAAACAGCGACCGTTATCATAGCGACTTCACAACATAGCTATTCTTGTCCAAACTTTCACCTAACACAGTGGTTCTAAATTTTTTTCAGTGTATATATTTTTGGGGGGGTAAATTAAACATTGAAAATAACTATTTCTTGCCGTTTTTAATTTTTAATAGATAATAATAGATAATAATAATACAATATATTATATTATTTTTTTTTAAATTAGAAGAAAAAAAACGAGTTTAAAAACGAAGGTCCAAACATCCGAGGATCAAAATATCTTGTAGTTGAACTGTCTTTAGCTTTAAAAAACAGCCACACGCCACCTCTGCACCTACCACGATATCCCCCTGAATTAATCGATTGCATCTATGTTAGCTAATCTCTGTCGAGCTTTCTGCAAAATAAATTTGACTGAAGTAATAGCAGTTATATATATTTTTTATATATATTTTTTTTAAATGCGATTTGAAAATGTGTAATACACTCTTTAAAACCTCAACGTTTATTTAAACACACCTCCAGTTGATTGTATTTAATTTTGTTTTGTAACCTTATCTACAAAAATCCTACATGGCTTATCATTTCATCCTTTTCTTGATTTCATAAACTCCAAGCACACAAAAAAGTCGCTATTTTGATACAGTCGCTGTTATGATGCAGTCACTATTACGACGGTCACTGTTTTGATACAGTCGCTATTTTTAAGTCGCTATTACGATGGTCGCTGTTTTGGCAGTCGCTATTCTGCCCGGATTCGATCGTGGTCACCCCCGTTGGATCTTTATATCGATGACCCAAGTCAGCCGTGAATTTAAACTGTTCATGTTTGCCAGGCTCTTTTAGCACACTGTTTGCCTGTGTAGAGCTGTTGATGGTAGGATTCGCATTTGAGAAATTCTTCTTAGGCCTGTATCTTTTTCTTTTAGGTGGGATAGGTCCTTTGTATGAAACTCTTGTGCTCTCTCTTACGTAGACATCTGACGGCGTAGGCACATGCTTTACTTTGCAGCTTTCTCTTGTGGAGAATTGCAGATGAAAGCAATCGGCCTGATAGGTCGTCTTGGAGAGTAGTGGCAGTGGGATATCTGGAGTTGGATATCAACTATTTGATTTCCGACGATTTAGAAAATGGCCGCCCTTTGAATTTGCCTTGGAAGACGGCATCATATCCCGTGTTCTCCCTGGGCCTAAGTGGACGAGCTGACTGTCACGTATGAAAGATGATTGGTTGAAAAGAGATCACATGATGAAAGAATATAGAGTCCCAGAATTCAAGAGTGGTTGTATGCATGAGCCAGAGAGAGATTGCTGTACTGAGTTCTCATTGATAAGTTTCATTTTGTAGAAAGTGTACATACGTTCAGTTGCTGCATTAAAGTTATTTGTATTTACAAAGGATTTCAATCTTTTCTTAGTGAATATAAGATTGTTGTTAATTAACGCCTACAAGAGAGAACGGGGTCTAAACCAACCACGCTGCACTGGCGTGGGGCTCTTCAGTACATGGCTCTTTCTGTCACACAACAGAGATGCATTTTTGTGTTGACGGGATTTCCACTTGTCTAGCTTGGAATATCTGGATGCTGGTGGACAGTGGACACCATTAGCATCCATGTCCCATGGTGCTGCTGGATTGACTGTCGCAGCTTATCTGTCACAGCTGCCATCTGCTGGTCGATGTGGGTCATTAGTTGTTGTGGCATCTGTGCCCAGTCAGGGAGAGATGATGCTGAGAGCTGTGCAGGGGCGGCGACATCACAAAAGTCTTCTATCATCCAGCGTTGAGCTTTTTTAACAACGTCTTCAAATGGGCTGTCAGTGCTTAGCCTAGCGTAAGCTTCTACGCCACGTCGAAGTGCTGCCCGCTATAAGCCTTGGAAAATGCATACCGCAGTATGTCATCTGCAAAGATGCCTGTCTGTGCCTCGCAAAGAGACAACGCATATTGGATGCACAATCATCTACCGTCTCACCTAAGCCCTGATGTCGTTTGTAGAAAGCCGAGGCCAGGTTCGTGCCATCACGTTGATCTCCCAGTTCGTCGCTAGAATGTGCAGCAGTTTGGCTGGTGTGTTGATCTCTGTCGGCGCCCCATCTAGGATGCCCTGTCGGGCTCGTCCTTCCACCATCCAGATGACAGTTGCGGCTGGAGGCATGGCTGAAACTGCAGGAGTAGTCGGACCTCCTTAAAAAATTGCTCAACTCCAAATAATAGCAATATTTTGATCAAGTATTCATTGAAATTATAAATTTGAATTAAAATAAAATTTAAAAGCAATTAATGACTTGGATTATTTATACTACATTTACACGCACTCATTCATATACTTCTGCCTACTAAAATAATATTATATCAACAAAGAATTAAAAATAACATAATTTGTATTAGCTTCATAATACGTAAATGATTTAAAAGGAAGATTTAAAACAGAATAGAAATGATCAATGCTACTTAAAGTATGTGACATTTATCTCTAAATTGAGAGCAAGTGCTCGAAGGTATTGTAGAGATCATACTGATCTCAATGTTGCTGTACAGCAGTGATTCTTGTGTTCATTGTCACGTATTTGTTCCTTCTCTGAGTCAGGTCTCTGCCTTGAAGCAGCTGCTACCTCAGAGGAGTGGTGCATTTATCAAAATCATGAATTCGCACTTAATTTTGACTGGTTTTAGGTGAATAACTATTCTACGACTTATAAAAATTTTTTTATGGATAATAATATTAAACTATATTATTTTTATTTCAAAAAAATTAGAATGAAAACAACAAGAACAAAAACAACAGCTTTGCAAATTAAAAACGAAAAAGAGTCAAAACATCCGGGCATTACAAGTCCTGTGGTCAAAATGTATGTAGCTTAAAAAGCATCTACGTTTGCTAATCTCTATCGAGCTTCATGCAAACAGTGGTGTTGCTAGGGGGTGGTGGGGGTGGTCCGCCCCGAGGGGCACGAATCTAAAGGGCGGCATTTATGGGGATTTGAAAAATAAAGCCATCTCCGAAAACCGCCCTTTTTCTTTTGAAATGGGAAAACCAAGGGTAATTTCGAGTCTTTATAAACGATTTCACGCAAAATGCATTTGATTACCTAATGGTTATTATAACTAGCGCAAACACATTCAAAAATTAAAAAAAACGGCTTTAAAAAAAGGATCGATTTGTTTATAAAATTAAGCGGTATGCGTCACAATGACGGCCTTATAAGAAAACTGCACACACCAAAAACAACACATCACCACTGGGCCGAATAATAGCGGCATCCTTCCGACTCGCGAGACGATGGTGCATCACCGTTGAGTTTTGCTGCATTTTCTCGAGTGACTGTGCAGTCCTATCCTTGAGTATAGTCTTTACCACAGTTTTCAAACACGAGTTCTGTGCTTCCAAATGTTTTGGCCTTTCTTATAGCTCTTCTGTCTGGAGCCTCCTCCATTATTTGCTTCTCGGCTACTATGACGCCCTCTTTGACATCTGTGCGCCTCGTAGATCGGTCTTCTGCCTTACACTCCCAGTCACTTGTATGTATTTTGGCTGCTTTCATGTCCCTTTGACAGAATCCTTAAATCGCAAGCGTGCGTGAAATGTTTTCCTCTTTCCGGAAGCAAGTTCACTATATAAGACCTCCTTCGAGAAACGGCCGGGGCTCATTCTTTTAACATGTCTTAGACACCTCAGGCGTCTTTCACTAAAATTGAGAACATGCTTTCGGTATCGGCACGCATTTGGACCTCACTATTAGGCACTTTGTCTTGCCATTTAATACCAAGGATGCGGCGCAGGCATTTCAAATGGAAGCTATTAAGCTTGCGCCCTTGCGATGTATAAGTGATCCATGTCTCGCTCCCATATAGTAGTGTACTGTTGACATAGGATCGATAGACGGACATTTTGGTTTTCTCCGTTAGCTTGGTGTTTTGCCAGACCCGCTTATTTAGTTTAGCAATTGTTGCAGCTGCCTTGCCAATTCTGCTGTTTATTTCTTCTTCAATGTCCACAACCTCCAAGATTTCATAATCGATATTTATGATAGGAGAAGGTTGACTGTCTTGGGCCATGATGTGTGTCTTTTTCAAGCTGATTTGCAGACACAAATTCTTTGCAGGCATTGGAAAAGCTTGACACGAGTTGTTGCAAACCAGTTTCTATGTTTGCTGTTAGTTCCACATCTTCCGAAAATTGTACCTCTCGAATTAAGACATCTGTCGTTTTGGTCTTGGCTCGGAGGCGGGCAGTGTTAAAAAGTCCTCCATAAGCTCTGGTGTGTAACCAGATTCCCTCACTGCTGTCCTTGAATGTGTATCGAAGAAGTGCAGAGAAGAATATTGCGAACAGTGGTGGTGCTAGTACACAACCTTGTTTAACTCCACTTCTGACTGGAAAGGCCTCTGACTAAGCTCGATCGAACGGCTTTTTGACCTGCATATTTTCATTGAACTGTCTGATGATGGCAAGTAGGTGAGGGGGACAGCCGATTTTCGCCAGTATTTGGAATATCCCGTCGCGACTGATGAAATTGAAGGCTTTTGTAATGTCACCAACTGCAATGTATAGTTGCATCTGCTGCTCTCTGAATTTTTCCTGGAGCTGTCGAATGGAGAACACTATGTCTAAGGTTGACCGACAGGACCGGAAACCGCACTGAGATCCTGGATAGACACGGGATGCTAGGCTCTGTAAACGTGTTAGTGTAACACGGGCAAAGGCCTTTCCTACAATACTAAGGATTGAAATGCCGCGATAATTATTGCAATCACTCCTATCACCTTTGTTTTTTTTATAGCGTCACTATATTTGCATCCTTTAGGTCTTTGGGGATGTAGCCCTGTTCCTAGCAGAGGGACAGAATCTTGTGCAATGGTTGGAGTAAAGCTGTCTTGCCCCTCTTGAGAGCCTCTGGTGGTATTGCATCCTTCCCAGACGCTTTTCCACAAGCTGGACTGTAAATTGCTTTGCTCAGCTCTTCCTGTGTGTGCATGACATCAAGTTCTTCCACGAGTGGCATATCTGGGATGTCATCTAGAGCGGTGATGGAGACTGTGGTAACTTTTGAATACAATTCCAGATAATGCTTAACCCACCGTTTCAGCTGTGTTGCCTGGTTTTGTATAATTTCTCTTTTTTTTGCCTTAATGGGAGCAACTTTGTAGTCAAGGGGCCAGTTGCCTTTTTGATGTTTTCGTACATGACTTTTGAATTCCCATGTCTGCAGCTGATTGTATACTGGAACAGAGGTTAAGCCAGTAGGTATTTGCACATTTACGTGCAACTTTTTGGGCAAGTGACTTGGCTGTTTTTAAGGCATGCAACCTGTCGGGTTCAGGCTTTTCCTTGTAAGCCAAAAGAGCTTTCCTTTTAGCTTCAGTGACAGGTTTCACCTCGTCCCAATGTTCATCAAACCAGTCCGTGTTTTTGTGAGATTTGTGCCACATGCTTGTATTGCGGGTGTATAGATTGTGTCTCTGAGTTGCGTGCATTTGGAGTCAATGGTGGCGCATGGGGATGTCTTTGAGAGACCTTCCTTCACCTTGTCTGTGAAAAGCTGCGTTATCGCAGGGTCTTTTGTGCAGAAGGTATTGATGAGTGGACTTCCCTTTTCCTTGGTCTGGTACGAATTTTTCCTCATTATTCGTGCTATCCTGGAGACAAGGGAACGATCCGTGTCACAGTTGGCACTGTGATAGCTGCGAGTGAGTAGGACGCTAGCTAGTTGTGCACGTATGGTAATAATGAGATTCTGCTGGTGCCATTGGAGGGATCGAGGGTGTCTCCAATATACTTGACGAATATCCTTGCACTTGAAGAAAGGGTATGTCACACACAAGCCTCGTGAGCAGCACAATTCCAGAAGCCTCTGTCCATTTTCATTTGTCTATCTTCTTCCAACGAGTCCAAGGCAGGTGGGCCAGGCTTCGTTGTCGCTCCCAAATCTAGCATTGAAATCTCCTAGGAGATATATTGCCTCGTCTTTGTGGATGATGGCTATTGCCTGGTCTAACGCTCCATAGAACTGGTCCTTCTCTTCCGGAGTTGAATAGAGTGTTGGGGCATGCGTTGGGACACTAAGAATGTTTGCTGGGCCCGAAGCTGTTCTGAGTCTTAGAGTGAGGATCCTCTCCGTGCCTTATAACGGGGGTTCAATGGATTGTAGAAAAGTGTTATTAACAGCGAAACCTACACCATGCTGTCTAGGTTCGTCTTTTGGTGTGCCCTGCCAGAAGAAGGTATAAATGGCCTCTTTGAGTGAACCGTTGTCTGGGAGCCTGGTCTCCTGAAGCAATGTGATGTCAATCTTTAGCCTTTTAAGATCTTTATCGAATGTTCCTGTCTTCCATGTGTCATTTATGGACTGCAGGTCATCAGTGATGCGGGGACACATAGTCCTCACGTTCCAGCTAGCATTTCGAAGAGCTTGGGTCTTCTTTTTCTTTTTTATATTACTTGGTGCAGTGCTTAGTGGCCCACTTGTTGAGTGGTACTCTAATCAGCACGCACCCAGTGGAGAAGGCAGGCCATGACGCGATAGCACCTATTTCCCTGGGGGCTGCCCAGTTTGAGGCGGGCGGTAGCTGTACAGTGAGATATTGGTAGTCTCTCCCACCGTCGGAAGCAGCCCCTGGCGCCTAGCTCTACGTCGATTGAGCTTTGGCTTATAACCGGTAACTGCTGCTTCCCGTGTTTTGTCTACACCTTGCGGCGACGCTGGTTGTCCTCTCCAGAGGTGATGCAAGCCTGGGAGGGTATTATGGAGAATTAGCTGCTGCCCATACAGCATATCCCCCCTCTCCACGTCAATGGTGTAACCAAGGGAACGACTTGCGTCTATGCAGCTTGGCTGCCATTGGCGTCGCTTGAGCTGTCAGTATGTACATAAGTCTTATGGAGAGACCGCCTGTAGGTGCTCCCTTTCCTGATTTTCTTTCAGGGTTAACTCTCTTAGCTTTTCCCGCAAGGCGGGTATAGCGACAACGCAGCGGAGGATCTGTAGTCGGAGTATCCTTCTCCTAGATGAAATACCAGCCAATGCTTTTAACGAGCATCATCTACCCGTAGGGGTGGCAGCACCAGGATTGATTTTCAATCAATTTTTAATCATGAACCCGTGATTGATTTTTTTATATTTTAGAATTTGGTTCCATAGCACACTATTAGTTTGACCACCGTGCCCCATAGGACGAATAATATGTACTTTTAATATTGCTACGACAGTTTTTGTGTGGAATTTTGACATGTGCAGAATGAAGCGCTAACAAGTACCTACATGGCATTGTGGTTCAAATATAGTTTACTTGCAAGTAGAAATCTATACTTATGTTTCAATTTTAGAAAATGGTTGTAAGGTAACTTAATTACAAAAATATGTTTTTTTATTGTATAGCGTAGCACAAATAACTTGTGTTTTACTTTATAATACGGTTATTCATTAAAAATATTACGCCTATCCAATTAAAGTCAGGTGTAAATAATTTGAATTCATCTATTTTATGGAAATTTGTTAAGGTTTACGGCAAGAACATAAAAATTTCAAAATTTTCTGCTAATAAGCATCGCAAAAACATCAATAATTTCCAAAAAGACATTCTTAAAAATTTCAAGCGTCCTGGAAAAACTGACATATGAAGAAGTAAAAAGAAAAAACGAGATCACATCCTGGAACTTTACTCAGTTCAATACAATCTGTTTCTTTTCTATAGTATTTCAATTTATGGGAACCCTTTTAAAAAAAAAAATAATGCAAACCCATTTCATTGACCAAAAGTATGTGCCAGTACAGAACGCTGTTATAGATTATAGAGAGTTGGAAATAACCGAACGCCGAGTTGGAATGAGAAAAAGTATGAGTGGGAAAAACTCAGGAGACAAGAGTCCCATTTTTAGAACAAGACGTTCATACGAGAAATGTTTTTATCCATAGATGGAATTATAACAGAAAATAATCGACCCGCTAATGAGTTGCAAGTCATAACATGTAAACTACTAAACGAAAAATTTTAACATCAAATAAATTCCTTAAAAAATTTAAATTGAAAAAAAAAACACTTCAATATCGAACGAATCAGATTCCAGATTTTTATGCCCGAGCACAAGACCGTTTAGATATTGTGTGGCCCTATGCAGCTTAGTATGCGAAAAGTGTTGCGTGGGGCCCAGTTTGGGTAGGGATAAGGTGTTAATAAGGGGTTGTCCTATGGGTGAGGGGGGTCAAACTCTTGTGACGATGCGAGACGAAGGGGGAGGGGTTGAAGAAATGTGACGTCACATCAAAAGGGTAACTTGAAATAAAACTTCCACTTAAGTATTTGTTCCCTTACAATTCATTTAAAATTGTATTATTATTATTATATTTTTTAACACTATCAATGCTTCTCAAAGTGCCGGTCGGTAGGCCATCAGACGCCTGTTTGGCGTAGTTATCAAGAAATGAAAATTAAATCTAATTAAAATCCTTAAGTTTGAGAACCCACGAGAGAACGTGTGAACTTGTTACTCTGCGTCGTTTGATGTTGACATCAAAGCATTTTTAACGTAACCGCCGCCCGGTTATGGTCTCTTACGGCAGGAGTTGGCGAATTTTTTTGCGCGTTACTATAAAATATGCCCGTTAACGTGTGCGTTACCCCACCCCCTACCAGGAAAATGCAACTGAAGAATTTTGGAAGTGTCTAAAACAGATCTGAATAGGATTGTGTGAAGATATTTTAAGTCAAAAAGAAACGGACTATCCATTTTTTGGGTGGGGGTGGGGGAAACTATTTGATTAAGTAATAAACGTTTTAAGTTTGATATAGTTGTTTTATTTCTTTTTGGTCTAACGCCCCAGTCAATTGTAGATATAATGATAAATGTGCCCATTTAAAAGTAGTCAAATAATTCATTAACTTTATTGAATGTATCAAATTCTTGACATCGCAATACTTAGCTCAGTTTTTAAGACAGTAATTTTAATTAAATGTCCCAGAAAGGATTCTTGATACAGTAAAGTCATGAGGATTAAGATTATTGTCCTTATGTTAATATAAATGAAAGTAGGGTGGATTTGGGTATCTTTGTATAGTACGTAGGTAGAAATCTACATAATTGTCAAATTTTAAAAATGCATTTTCTTGAAGGAACCGGTTTAATAGTGGGCATGTGTTCCAAGCGTATACGTGCACGTGACGTATTTTAATATATCTAGTGGATAGTAGTGGATTACATATGTCCCAAATGAGTCTGCATTACCCCCAAAAATTTCCCTTTGACCCCAGATGGGGTAATTTACTCATGTTCGGCGACCCCGTAAGTTAAATGAGGAATTTATTTGAAAAATTAATTTTTAAAATATCGTTTTGAAATATTTTTTTCCTAATAAAACAAAGAAGTTAACAATGATGATTACGAGTCAATGTTTTATTTGTATTTATTAAAATTAAATATAATCGAAGGATTTAAACTAAGTTAATTTCTTGAAGGTCGGTTAGACGTTTTTAAAAAACGGACCAGTTCAATAGGATACCTATAAATTTAAATGATAATGTTTATGTTAATATTGTTACCCCGGATTCTAGCGAATTTTATATGCCCACAATGATTTAGCACTTTCCCCAAGAGTTCCCCTTTTACTCAAAGTGAGCTTATTTACCGCTGTTCAACGACCCCTCTTTTAAACCGACTGATAGTGGGAGCAATGTATTTTTCATTAGTTTACAAACTCCACAAGAGAATGCAACAATTTAAATACGCTTTGTCCTTTGGTGACATTTTATTTACAACACTTGAGTGATATACGTGAAAGCGTGAAAACAAAATTGAAAAAAAAGAAAAAGCAAAACCAAAAAAAAAATTTCTACTTTCCTGAACAAATGTGAGGTTCGTACAGTACTCGATATATTCCTCTTCCAGCTTATACCTAATAATTTTTATAAAACATGAGATGTGATATCAATGTGGTAATTTTAGATCAAATGCCTTTGACGTGCATATACTTAGCAGGAAAACTTTCACAATAAGATAGAAATCAATTTGCGGAATCGTCCTGTATCTATATATTCTAGGTCTATCAACAATGAAATGATCCTTGTAATATCAATAGTCACACTTGCGAGCTTGAAAGTGGTCGAGTGGAAAGCGCGCTCGACTGACGTTGGTCACGAGTTCGAATCCATGCCTAAGGAGTACCCGAGTCACCCAGCTCCGAATGGGTACCTAACAAACAATATTTAGGCGGCTGGGTAATGCGTGGAACCCTCATAGCCGTGGCCTGTGACCGCTGCATCACTTGCCAACAGATTATCTGTCATGGTCTGTGGAAGCAATTATCTTCTGCATAGAAGGAGCGTCTGTATATCTAAGATACGAAGATAAAATTAAAAGGTCTTTGGAATTACCGCTGCATTATTCTGTAGCTGTTTTGCTATGTCTTGACAAGGAAAAAAATTGTTAAATTAATATTTTATTAAACAAGCCGAATTTATACTTAATCTTATAGGACATTAGGCTTAGGCCATGCAGGGGCTCATTTCGCTATCAAGTCAGTATAGCGAAAATCATGTCAAAACGGGAAAAGAATGCACTTTTACCTAGTGAAATAGAAAAATTCCTGCCGGTCATCTAAAAAGAAAAAGTTTAAAAAGCACTGGCTAACAATTTATTTAAGGGCGTTTTACATAGCTTCATTCGTGTTACGATATTACAATGCAGACCTACACTAAATAAATACTTAAATGACCAAAAAACTGATTTGAAACATACTTATTTTCAAATAGAAAAAATGTTGGGTTTGTTTTGTTTTGTTTTTATTTTTCTTGGTTTTTTTTTTTTTGGGGGGGGGGTGTGGGTCAAAGATTTGTGACGTATTGGAAGGAGGGGGCGAACTTTTTGTGACGACGCGTAAAGAAAGAGGGGGAAGGGGTAAAAAATCGGCCAAAATTGCGTGAAGTCATTTATGGACAGCCTCTAAGGATAATAAGAGATAATTAAGATAGCGCGAACCCACTACTTCCGCATAGGTTGCAGTGGCCTAAGACCAGCCCAGGTTCTACCTGTGACTTAAACAACTTTCTTGTGGCCTTTAAAAAAGTATCTTGTAACTTTTTATAAATGTGTATTGATGGGTATATCATCTTATGCGGCCTCTTTTATTACTGCTTACATAAATGGGGCAAGCAACGGTAAAAATGTCCCCCACCTTTTACAATGTACTTCGTTTCAATTACTATTATTTATTCACGTTTATTAATTTCTAAACCATCATACGATTGACTTAAAGAGCCGCCCTTAAATGGCGTCAGGCGATTTTGGCTGATTTTTCACCCCTGTTCCCTCGTCACACGTCGTCACTAAAACTTAGACCCCTTCTTCAATGTGACATCACGAAGCTTCCCCCCTCTCCCTAATAAGAATCGTGTTTTCTATTTGATAATGTGCATGTTTCCAATCATTTTTTGTCATTTATATGTTTTAGTGTAAGGCGTCACCCTAATATCGTAACATGCGTGAAGTCATGTAAAACTTCATTAATGAAAGTGTCGGTGTTCAAATATTTAAGTGGAACTTAAAACTAGCGCGTTTTGATGTAACTTCAAATGTGTTACTCACCTCCCCATGCGTGACGTCATTTATAGATGGCCCATAAAGGGCGGCAAATTGGAGACCGCCCCTGGCGGCAAAAGCTCTAGCTACGCCACTGCCTTCAAAACATAATTGACTGGAGTTATAGCAGTTATAATTTTTTTTTTAAACAAATTGTTTTAAAAATGTGTCCCGAAAAGCTGTGTAAACTCTTTACAACCCCACCATTTATTTATTTACACCTCAAGTTGACTGTATTTAATTTTGTATTGTCCCTTATGTACAAAAAGCTACATGGCTTTTCGTGTCATACTTTTCTTGATTTTATGAACTCCATTGTAGGCTAGACACAGTTAGTTTTTCAAACATTATCCCAGTGTCACGGATGACCAATTTATCATTGTAACTTATTGTGAGTTGCGCACGGTGGTGTGTTTGATGGTTGCTTTTGTGGCATTTAAAGTTATTGGTTAGTGGTGCGAAAGCGTGCAAAAGTAATTGTGTTGTTGACGTCATTAGAGTCTGGTAAAAGTTTAGGTGTTGTTGTGGCAAGGATGGAGGCCATAACAGTTGTTTTTTTCTAGCGGTGTCGTTGTTTCTTGTGTAACGGTTATTGTATGAATCTTGGAGCAAGCGGTCCAGATATAATTACTAGGACGCTTGTGAAACCCAGCAAAAAAAAAAGTCGTTATTTTGATAAAGTCGATGCTATGATACAGTCGCCATTATGTTGGTCGCTGTTTGGACAGTCGCCGTTTTGATAGAGTCACAATTTGAAATCGCTATTATGACGGTCACTGTTGTGACAGATGCTGTTCTGCCCGAATGTGATTTCAAAGGCACATAACGTGGTTCTCTACGTGGCAGTTTTATTTAATACTTTTTACGCTTTCTTGAAAATAAAGATTTTTAAAATATAATTATTATTAAAAATCGAATGCCTACATAATATATGATACTATATGGGACGCGGTGGTCGAGTGGTAGCGTGCTACACTGGCGTACCGATGGTCACGAGTTCGAATCCACGTGAAGGCGAGGATTTGTTTCCGGGGCCTGAGGAGTCCCCAGCTCTGAATGGGTACCCAACTAGACAATAGTTAGGCGGCTGGGTAATGCGTGGAACCCCTGTAGCCGTGGCTTGTGACCTCTGATGTATAACGTATTGTTAGTATGATATGAATGTTTAATTAATGTTTGTATTGTTATCTCCATGTAAAGCGCTGTGAGCCCGGCTCATATAAGAATGCAGTACTAAACAAAAAACATAGATAAACGTAGGACGCAATAATCTTCTGTACAGAAGGAGCGTATGTAACATATAAGATAATATAAGATAAGACCCCAACTGATGGCATGTACCCATTCGGTGCTTGATGGACTCAGGGATGCACTTTGAACTCCGGTACAAGATCCTGCATTCTCCGAGATTCGAACCCGTGACTCTCGGAACCTCTGCCGAGCACGCTGCTGTTGGACAACCTCAGGTGAAGTAACATATTTCTCAGTCAACTCAAAGGGGTCAAAGATTCGGCTCTTCAAATAAAGTATTTGTGCAAAACTAAGAAACAAAAAATTATGAAGTGTCTTTCTTAAGTATAATTAAAAATGCTCGATTATTTTTTAAATTTTATTATTATGATATTTATTTTCGTATTAGGTTGTTAAGAACACCTTCTACTTGCATCATTTTTTTTCTCCAAATTTAAATGTTAAATTTAAGGTTTTCCAGGGTTTGAAATTTTGCGCATGTATTATGGTATTATATATAACTCTTTAGTAATGTATAAAATGCTTAAATAATGTTTGAAATGCTTATATAATTTTGTAATATATGAAATGCTAAAGAAAAGTTTGAAATACTTGAGTTATTTACGAAATAGTTAAGTAATGTTTGAAATGCTTAAGTATATGTGAAATGCATAGGAAATGTATGTACGAGGTAAAAAATACATACTCATCTTTATGTTTATAATATCATTTCAGAACAATTTTAGCCGGCCATGGATATTTAAAGGCCCTAACAATTGTAGAAGCTTGAATTTCGATTCGTGTATCTCAGTGGAAGTAACCGATTCAAAATGTGATGATGCCAATAATTACACGTGTAATATTTATTATGTATCCAAAGATGTTGCAGGATTACAGGAAGCAGAAGGTAAAGATATTTAGTCCAATTCTTACAAAAGCAAGTACTTCTCCGTGGCTTCACTATAAGATGGGTGTGGGTCGCCCCGAGGGATACAATCAGGTGGTGGGTGAAACTACCAAAATCCAAAATTTTACTGTGTACGATTTTAAGTAAAAAAATGACATGATATTTTTTCCCTTAGAAAAATATTACGAAATATAAATGAAATGCGTTAAACGGGAGAACTTATTTATAAAAACATATCAGTTCACATGCAATATTTAAAAAATTTCCAAAAGAAAACTACAATAAAACAAATTATTATGAAAAGAAGAGGAAATTTCTTTTGTTTTAAATGAAATAAAGCTAACTGGGCTGTGACAAAGCCGACAAAGCCGGTGAGACTAACTTCACCTCACTACTCCCTCCAGCACAGTGGATAGAGGAGGTGGGATATGTTTTTTTTAAAATCATACAAACAGTTTTTTTTTAAAAATATTTAAAATTAATATTTATTAAAAGCGTGCAAAAATGTATAGCTATGTTAATATAATGTACTCTGTCTAAGACAGTGCTTCTCAAAAAAAATGGTAAGCGTACCACCCGCTGTCATTGGCAGGTGTTTTAAAGGAAGGACAGAGAATCATAAGGAAAATCCTTTATTTGCAATTATTATTTTTAACCCATGGTCCAAGGTTGTCATTGCCAGGGCGGGGTGGAAGATCAGCATCCACTCCTCTAGGATTGCCCTCTGTCAACCTAATTCCAGCTCCTCGCCTTTACGCGTGGAAACAAACAAAAGCCTGGTGGACCATGTTTCTACTAAGAGGAGAATGGATGAAGGCGTTCAACTGGCGTCTCAAACCAGTAGCTTCGGGTAGATGAGATTCGTTAAACATGGTCGATAGCTCATCTAGGAGAGGGAAACTCGTACTCTAAAACCCCACTGCCTTGCAACTAGAAAACCACGCATAGGTATCTGTTCCACCTCGAATCCAGAGAAAACACCAGAAGACACCCGAAGACTACAAGAAGCTGTTGTACAAATGCCACCGGTAGAAATTATCTATCTACCTACCTACCTACCTGCCTGCCTGCCTGCCTGCCTGCCTGCCACCCGCCCGCCCGCCCGCCCCAACCNCCAACCCACCCAACCCAACCTAACCTAACCTAACCTACCTAACCTTACCTAACCTACCTACCTACCTACCTGTCTCTATGTCTGTCTGTCTCTATGTCTGTCTGTCTGTCTGTCTGTCTGTCTATCTATCTATCTTTTTTTTTCTATCTGTCTGTCTATCTGTTGGTTTTTCTATCGGTTACTTTGTCAGTCCGTCTTTCTGTCCGTCCATCTATTTTTAAGGCATATATTTACATAAGAATCTATATATCTGGCAATGCATCCAAATGGGCTCACTGACAAAACGGCCCCTGAGAAAACGACCGCCTACAAAACGGCCCCTTGACAAAATGGCCCCTGTCAAAACGGCCGCTGAATGTGTGTATATTTACAAGTAAACACATCTGCTTTTTAGGTTCGACACTTTTATTCATTCATTTATCTACATGCATTATTTTTCTTAATTACTCCTATATGTTAATTTATTCGATTACTTGTGTTAATAATACATATATCTATTGATTTGTTTTTTTTTAACGAATATTTTATATAACCAAGCTCAATTAAAGCCGTTAGGTTCTATCCTTCTATAGCATGCAAATATATGGTAGCTAGAATTGCTCTCGCTGTTTGAAACTTGGGACATCGGAAATGAAAACATAATGATATTTAGTTTAAGTTTCTTTTGAAAAGCACAGTGACGAGTAATTGTTGAACTATATATTTTTTTTTTTGTCTTTTAGCAGTAGAAAGGACTGAAGAACTGAGAAGAGATGGTAAGACCTTTCTTATAAATTATACTGTATATATTTATATTTACATATCATCCATAAAAAGATATGTTAACTTTTAAAAACCCAATCATTTGTATGTCTGCCCTGAATACGAAGAATTCATTATCCAAAATGTTAAATCTGTTATATAGTCTGTCAACACGTATTTCTAATCTAAATTAATCTGTCTTTTCATCAGCAGAAGGTAAAAATATGATCTTTATGTTTTTGTTAAACATCAAACAATTTCTATATAGCTGTATTTTATATAGTTCTGTGTCACAACTTCTTTTCTGAGTCATGCCCTTCCTATCTTACTGAACTTTTGTCGGTCTACTCACCAAGTCGTCAGCTACGCTGTTCTGCAGATACACGCATTCCCTGTGTTCCTAAGACGAAAACTAAAACATTTGGCGAAAGGTCATTCTCTTTTTGTGCGGCCAAACAATGGAATTCTCTACCATTACACATCCGTAGTATTTCAACTGCTAGGTCCTTCAAGACTGCACTTTAATTAGGACACATCTTTTCAAAGTTTTTTTTGAAAATTAATGAAACAACATTTATTTTAAAGATTAACGTAGCTGATGTATAACGTATTGCCATTTATGTAGTTAGTTGATAAGAATGTTTATATAATTAATAGTTATATTGTTATCTCCATGTAAAGCGCTGTGAGGCCGGCTACAAGTGGTGTAGCTGGGGGGGGGCGGTGGGGGCGGTCCGCCACGAGCGGCACTCATTCAAAGGGCGGCTTTTGAGGGCATTTAACAATTAACGCCATTTCGGAAAACTTACCCTTTTTTTTAAAGGGGAAAACCCATGGTAATACAAAAAGAATCTTAATTGTGAGTTTTAATTAACGGATACGTGCAACATTTGTTTTATTACATAGTAGTTGTTATAACTAACGCAAAACCGTTTAAAAAATTAAAAATCACTACAAAAAAAAATACGATTCGTTTTGAGAATTAATTGGTCTACATCACAGATGGCGCTTTTATAAGAAAACTTTAAAAAACAAACAAACCAAAAAAACAGCATTACATCATCGCTACTCCGAAAATATGAATGTGTAAATGTCACCACGACAGTTTTAGAGTGGAATTTTGACATTCGCAAAATGATGCGCTAACAAGTTACGACATAACATAGGGTTCGAATATTGTGTTTAACTTGCAAGTAGTAAATTATATTACTGTTTCAGGTTTCAGAAAAGTATTGTAAGATTACTAAAACTTATTTTAAAAAATTAATTTACTTTGTTTTTATTGCATTAAAGTAGAACGTGTAGCTTGTGTTTTTCATTAAAATAAGGTTATTCATTGAAAATGAACGGTTATTCATTTTTCCGTTAATAAACGCCACAATAACACACATAATTCCTAAAAATACAAACTTACAAATTTCAAGCGTCTTGGAAAACTTAGCAAATGGAGTAGCTAGTAAAACGAGATCAGATGCTGGAGTTTTACTCAGTTCAATGCAATCTTTTTCTTTTCTATGGTATCTCAATTTATGTGAACCGTTTTTAAATTAATGCAAACTATGCAGACCCATTTCACGGAGCAAGGATTTGTGTTAATACATAACGCTGTTACAAAGAGTTGGAGGTGTTCAATGAACATCAAGTTAGGAGAAAAATATGAGTGGGGAAAATTCAGAAGGCGTGATTCTATCTCTAGAGCAAGAAGTTCGACGAGAAATGTTTTTATCCATCGAAATTATTATAAAAGAAAATAAAACAACTTAACAACGCTGTGATGAGTTACATTTACATGTCCTTGCAAGAAAATATTCGTGTATAATACCATGTAGCCTACTAAATAAAGAATTTGAACATAAAATAAATGTCTTTATTATATTTCCATTGATAAAGAATTGTTCGAGGATCCAGGTTTTTTTTTTTTTGGAAGTACACGGGGCCTGTCTTAGCTATTGTGGGGACCTATGCAGCTTAGTATGCGAAAAGGATTGCGTGTGCCCCAATTTGGAGGGGGATACGGTATTAAAAGGGATATTAAATAAAAATTTAAGATAGGTTGGGCCTATGAAAGCGCAGGGCCCTCTGCAACCGCATAGGTTGCATGAGCCTAAGACCAGCCCTGGCTGTATCTACACTACAAAAAGAAGTATTATGTTTAAAAATACGGGTAGGGGGAAATCCCCCCTTATCTATTAAAATATATTCTACAGATTTGAAAAAAATCTTTACCCAACACTAATAAGTTTGCTAAGAATTTTTTCAACAATTGCAATCAGTGTATCTAGTTGTGAAAGGAACTTCTCCAAACTGAAGTTGATAAAAAGTTACATTCGCCCACAATAAATCAATAAGTGATTAAAGACTACAAAATCTTGCAATATGTCTATAGATCAAAATATTACAAATACTTTAATTTTTTTAACATAATACACGATTTTTCTACTACAAAACTTAGGTAAGTTAGTAAATGTATAGTCTAGATAATAAAAACATATTTTTATATACTGAAGTATACAATTTCTTTTTTTTTTTAAATCAAATATAAATAATATAATAGTCCAAGTCACTGGATCTGTAACGCTGAGGAGCGATGTACGACAGTCTACAGCAGTTAGTTTAGTTGAAAAATCCTGTTTTGATTAGCGCTGTAAAAATATTTAATATGATGACGTCATTGTTTGTTGTGCATCGGTGCGCAAAATACAACCCCTATTATTATTATTAAATACTTTGCGTACATTTCATAAAGTTTAATAATTCGTATTTATCAAAAAAGGACAAGTTAGTTGGTCTTTAAAAAAAAGGTTGGCACAATCTAGTTTATAAATAAAAAGTAAAAGCATATTAATTGTTAATGTTTTTTTAGTGTAAAATTTGGAATATACTTTGTTTCATTGGGGGGGGGGGCGTGAAGCAGCGACCCTACTAACTTTCTTGTGGCCTTCAAAAGAATTATTTTGTATTTTTATGTTTTAATTATAGGTAAATCATCTTATGTGGCCTCTTTTATTTCTGCTTACATAAAATTGTTCCCCACCTTCTACTTCTACAATCTACTTTGTTTCAATTAAAATTATTTATTCAAGTTTATGAACTTATAAAAACCATCATATGATTGACTTAAGGGGCCGTCCATCCATGAGGTCAAGGGATTTCGGCTGATTTTTCACCCCCTGCCCCCTCACGAAAACTTAGACCCCTTCCTCAATGGGACGTGACAAAGATCCCCCCATACAAGCGGTATTTTTAATTTAAAAACTAGCAGACCCGGTCGTGCGTTGCAACGATCTCGGTAAAAATGACTAATTAAGAATCCAATGAGTGATATGTTTTAAAAACAATTATGCCAGAAACCTACACGGAAGTGTGAAAAAAATTCAAAGTTTCAAAGCAAATGGATAAATAAAATAATAATTTAAAACCTTAAAAAAAGAAGGAAAAAAAACGACATTAAAGGGCTAGGCTCTAAAAAGGAGATAATTTGTACTCAAGCTATGTTTCTCAATAGTTTGTAAAATTGATTGGAGAATTAAATTATTAACGTACATTACAAAAAAATTTGGGGCCACCTACCCGAAGGAATTAACATAAAGAATTCAAAAATAGTAATTAGTTATAGACTCTTGAATTTTTATAAGCAAAAAACGACATTAAGGACCCCTGGGCCCATTCACAGCAATATATAAAGCTCAAAACGATCTCAGTAAAAATGACTATTTAAGAATCCAATGAGTGATAAGTTTTAAAAGCTACTATGCCACAAACCTACACGGAAGTGTGCAAAAAAAGTCAAAGTTTCATAGAAAATGGATAAATAAAATAATAATTTAAAAGCTTAAAAAAAGAAGGGGAAAAAACGACATTAAAGGGCTAGGCTCTAAAATAAGTGATAATTTATAAATTTTTAACGCCATTGTACTCAAGCTTTGTTTCTCAATATCGTGTACAATTAATTGGGGAATTAAATTATTGACGCGCATTACAAAAAACATTCCGAGGGAATGGACATTAACAGTTCAGTTCCTTATAGAAATTATTTATAGACCCTTGAGTTTTTGTGTACTAAGATTGGCAAGATCCGATATTTCTTAGTAACTGAAGCTAACACTAATTTTTGTAAAGGTAATAGAAAGGAAAAAACGACATTTAGGGGCCCCTGTGCCCATTCTGCGCAAGATGTCAATTTCAAAAAGCTGTTCGTTTTAATTCAGTTTCATCATTGATATATTCCTCTAGATTGTTAAAATTGAATGGGGAAAAAATCTTAAGCATATACCAAAAAATAGACATTCGGAGCCCCAGCCCAAAAGTAAATTACATTAGAAGTTTAGTGCCCTATAGCATTTTAATATAGGCTCCAAGATTTTGTTAACAAATTTTGCTTAAGATCAATTCTTTTACACAAAATCTAACGCATAAACTTAATTTTTAAAAAAGGACATGATGGGGCCCATTCAGTGCCAGATGTAAAGTTGAAAACACCTGTTCATTTCAATTTGCATGATAATGGATATATTTGTCGTTAATTAAAAATTGAATGGACAAAATCTCTTAAACATTAACCACCACCCCCCTAAAAAGACAATTGGCACCCCCAGCCCCAATGAAATGATCATTAAAAATTCATGACCTTATAGTATTTTCATATAATATTGGCTATCACATATTTTTATACAAAATTTGGTTGAGATCCATCAATTTACCAGGTAGCTAGCGCTCAAACTATTTTTATATAACTCATATTAGCAAAAATTGACATTATGGACCACCGGCGCCCCATTTGTGTTTAATTGACGAAGAAAGTTGCCTGTTAACTTCCTCGGACTGTACGCAATAGTGTGCAAAAGTTTAATTACGATCGAATACATGGTTTAGTCAGCTATAAAGGACATGCACACACACACACATTCATATAATACATATATATAGATATAGGGGAGAAGCACCTTTAAGGGCCCTCAGCGACATTCGGTGCAAGATGTCAAAGCCAAAAATCTGTTTATTTTAATTCAGTTTCACATCATGGATATATTTCCTGAGGTCGTTAAAAAGTAAATGGGAAAATATCTTAAGCATTTTTTAAAAAACGACGTATGGGGCCCCTGATCCCGAAAAAAATTGGCATTAGAAGTTCATTGCATTTAAGTAATTTAATATGAGCTACAAAACTTTTGTATAAAAAGTTTGGTTAAGATCCACTTATTTACTCCGTAGGTAATGCGCAAATTAACTTTTATATTGCTCATAAAAGCAAAAACGCCATTAAGGGCCCCTGGGCCCATTCAAGATAAGGTGCCAATTTCAAAGTTTCTGTTTATTGGAATATGGATAATAAGGGACATGTTTATCATGACTTGTCAAGACCTTTAATAATTAAATTGGGGAATATAATGTCAAACGTTTACAAAAACAGGTATTTTGGGCCCCCAGCCCCAATGGAGCTGCCAGTAGGAGTTAAGTGCTCTATGGTATTTTAATATTGGCTATCAAGAATATAATTGCAAAATTTGGTTAAGACCCATCAATATAGCAAGTAGTTGCGCTTACACTAATTTTTATACAGCTCATATAAGCAAAATATGACATTATGGGCCCCGGCGCCCCTTTAGTGTTAAATGGAGAAAAAAAGTAGCCAGTTACCATTCTGGCAGGGTACTCAACGGTCTCAATAATTTCCTGACGATTGGATACATGGTTTAGTCAGCTATAAAGGACAAACACTCACACACACACAATATAGGGATAGATATAAAAGAAAAAACATATTTAAGGGCCCCGGCCACATTCAGTGCAAGTTGTCAATTTAAAAAATCTGTTCATTTTATTCCGTTTCATCATGGATAAATTTATTGAGATCGTTAAAAAATAAATGGGAAAATATCTTTAAAATTTACGAAAAAGACATTTGGGGCCCCCAGCCCCGATGAAATGGACATTTGACGTTCTTACCCTTTATTATATTAATATGGCTACAGAGTTTTTGGATACAAAGTTTGGTTAACATCCATTCATTTACTCAGTAACTAACGCATAAACTAATTTTTATATAGCTCATATTAGCTAAAAATGAGATTAAGCGCTCCAGGGGCCCATTCAGGGCAAGATATAAACATTTGTTCATTTCAATATGGATAATAATAGATACATTTATCATTATTTGTCAAGAACTTTATTAATTAAATTGAGGGATAAAATCTTAAACGTTTACTAAAAAAAGATACTTTGGGCCCATACCCTGAAAGAGTTGCCATTAGGGTGTTTAGTACCCTATAAAATTTTAATATTGTCTACCATGTATATATATACCAAGTGTGGTTAAGATCCATCAATGTAGCAAGGAGCTATCGCTTAAACTAATTTGTATATAGCTAATGTAAGCAAAAAACGACATAAATGGGCCCCAGGGGTCCATTCAGGGCAAGATATAAAGCTCAAAGCAACTGTTTATTTTAAGATGGATAATAATGGATACATTTATCATTATTTGTCAAGACCTTTAATAATTGAATAGTGAAAAAAAAATCGTTTACGTTTACGAAAACATGTGTTTTGGGCCCCCAGCCTCGAAGGAGTTGCCATTAGGAGTTTAATGCACTATGGTATTTTAATATTGGCTATCAAGATTATAATTACAAAATTTGGTTAAGATCCATCAATATAGCAAGTAGGTAGCTTTAAATTATTTTTATATAGCTTATATAAGCAAAGTATGACGTTGTGGGCCCCCGGCGCCCCTTTAGTGTTAAATGGAGAAAAAAGTAGCCAGTTACCATTCTGTGAGGGACTCAACAGTCTCAAAAATTTTCATGACGATCGGATGAATAGTTCAGTCGGCTCTAAAGGACAAGCACACACACACACATACAGACATACTTTCATTTGTATATATATAGATAAATCAAAGTATGTCAGTATGTGTGTGTGTGTGTGTGTGTGTGTGTGTGTGTGTGTGTGTGTGTGTGTGTGTGTGTGTGTGTGTGTGTGTGTGTGTGTGTGTGTGTGTTTGCGTGTGTGTGCGTGTGTCATGTTATAAATTAATATTAACGAACTTACTTGGTAAACTGCAGGAAGGACAACTAGAGCATTACAAGAAAAGATCATCTCATTCAGTAACGACTTGTTCGCTGATTGCCTGTGAATATATATTCCACGTATACCAGTAATGTTTGTTGAAAGTTTCACGTGTTTTAAGGAGCAGCTTATCTTAAATTGACCTCCATTTCTGACAGTGGACATGTCCAAAATGTGAATGTACCCGTTCACCAAGCAGGAGACAATTAGTAATAGACCTGAAATATATATTTTTTAAAAATAATTGAGTACAAAAAAAAATTCATCACATTTCACCCCCCCCCCCAAAAAAAAAAAAACAAACAAACACATATCATTTAAAATCTTCCTTGAATTGGAGGTCCCATTATATGAGTCTGAATTAAGACAGTATAGGGTTAAAGTTAAACGTTTTTTCTTAAACAAAATTGTAGGAAAACAAGGAACTGGTTTTAAAAAATTATTTTTTTTATTTTTTATCTGAGCTGCGTAGTGAGCCTGTTTGCTTCATATTGCTACTGATTAGTCTTTACTTTTACATCTCCCAGGCCATGAGAAGTCATTGCATGTCAGTGTGTTAACTTACAAATTCCCAAGTCGGGTCCGATAATACATTTAATTTTTTGGGGGGCCCGGTTCCACAGAAAAGCAGCCTTTTAATATGCAATGTAGCCTATTATACTATCAATATTTATTATTTGAAATGTCTGTCACGTCTGTCTGTCCGAGACGCTAGGCGAGGTAACTCCCGATTTTAAAAAAGATATAGGCGAAAAAAAAATAAGTAAACTTTTGGTTTCGAGATTTACAGAGCGTATTTCTCACAATATAAGATTTATTCTTCGCGTCATTATTTAAGCTGTAATTAATATTTAAAGTGAACGAAGATCCATGGTTAATTCGATGTAATTAAGTTTATTTTTTATTTATTTTTTGTATTCAATGTCCGTTTTTTGTATGCGTGCATGTTAATATTATGTACGTTATTCTAAATTTAAGTTTCGATGCGTTTTGAAGAACAATGACATTTTTTATTACTGCAAATGAATTTTGTCAAGTTATGCTTCATTTTCGCGTTTTTTATTGCCCTAATAGGGTGCATATATTTATGTGTTTAAAATAACAATATATTTAAAAATTAGAATATCCCCCCACACGTTTTTTTTTAAATTGTCATTTACATATAGTGTCGCGTCAAGGAATTTGTGGGGGCTTGGGGGCCGAGGGCTTAACCTCATTGCGGACCACCATACATGGCGGTAGCGTAATATTTTATGTAAAAAAAAATTATACACTTCCTTGGGGTCAACCTCAAGTGGGGGCCCGGGCGGATTTTTAATTTTGTCCACCTTCCCCTCCCATAGCTACGCGACTGTATACATGTAATATTTTAATGCTTCTTACACTTTTTTAAAAATTCTTTTATTATAGAAATGGAAGAATACCTTACTTGAAAAAAATAAAAACTTTTTTTAGAATACCTAAAACGTGTAAATTCTATATTAAATTATAAATACGATTAACTATTAGTACTTTAATATTTTCTTTTATCCTGTGATAAACTTTACTTTAGGGGTTTCATGCAAGATAAATAGTTCTATGTTATTCACAGTTGAAGACCTCAAGATAAGAAACAATTATGAGACATTTTAATTTTTTTTTATTTCTCCCATTATATGATAGTGAATAAAACATAGAATGCTCTGAATCCGGTTATATGAAAATAAATATGTATTCGACCCAAATGACAAATCAAAGCTATTTAGTTAATTTATATGTAATCTGTATAATTTTATATATTAAAAATTGATCATCTCAAAACTAAAAAAAAAATGTTACATAGCAGTTTCTTCCCTTCAGACTTCTACATTTGTAAATAGTTGCATTTTTTTTTCTTTTTACACTTTTTTTCATAATGTAGTGGTAATAATGTATGGACCAATGTCAAAATAGATCTGTAAAAGCTGCTGACGTAGCAGTAATGAAAGCCTTAATTTGAAATCGTCATAACGTATATACTTAATTGTAAATACGATTAACTGCTGATACTTTAATCATTTCTTATATCAGTGACAAACTTTGATTATTACGTTTCATGCAAAAGTGTTATTTGCTATTTACACGTGTAAATAGTTATATAGTTATATTTCATTTTTTACGTGTTTTGATAATGTTGTGGTAATAATGTATGGACAAATAGAGCGAATAAACTGACAAGTCATAATCTTCAATGATAGCTAGGGTTCTATGTTGCTTTGATAAGCATAGATCGTGCATCATCATGCTACAAACATGACATGAGTTAAAATGTGTTCACAAATAATATTTTAAATTTAGAAACAGAGCCAAAACAAATATTTGTTTTTTTTAAACGTATTTTATCATAAAGCGTAGGGAAATTTTGCAGACGCGTAGGAATTTATGTATTTCCAACTCAAATATTGAAACACGTTTTCTAAAGCAGTTAACATAGAAAAAAATCATTTTTATACCAAAATTAACTAAAATATTTGTCCTATTTGATTATTTCATTGGTTACCGAGTACACATACTTTTAGAAATAAAATAAAGCCTTACGTGCAAGAGTACTGTGTGGCACACACTGAATGGTAAGATGGCCGAACACAAACAGAAAGATAAAGTGTCTTAATACTCTTAGGAAGGTAGTGATTATCGCCTGGTCAGGACGACCCAATATGCGGCTGCATACGCGCTCGTCAACTTCCCGTTATTGCTATTCTTAGTAACATTGTTTTCCTAGTATTGTAGGAAAGGCCTATGCCCGTGTCATACTAACACGTTTACAGAGCCTAGCATCCCGTATCTATCCAGAATCTCAGTGCGGTTTCCGGTCCGGTCGGTCTACCATAGACATGGTGTTCTCCATACGACAGCTCCAGGAAAAATGCAGAGAGCAGCAGATGCCACTATACGTTGCCTTTGTGGACCTTACAAAAGCCTTCGATTTAGTCAGTCGCAGCGGGCTTTTGCAAATACTGGCAAAAATCGGCTGTCCCCCTCACCTACTTACCATCAACAAGCAGTTCCATGAAAATATGCAAGGCACAGTGCAGTTCGATGGAGCTAAGTCAGAAGCCTTTCCAGTCAGCAGCGGAGTTAAACAAGGTTGTGTACTCGCACCAACACTGTTCGCAATATTCTTCTCTGTGCTTCTTCGATACGCATTCAATGATAGCAGCGAGGGAATCTGGTTACACACCAGAGCTGATGGAGGACTTTTCAACACTGCCCGCCTCCGAGCCAAGACCAAAACGACAGATGTCCTAATTCGTGAGCTACTATTTGCGCATGATGCGGCACTAACAGCACACACAGAAACTGGTTTGCAACAACTCGTGTCAAGCTTCGCCAATGCCTGCAAAGAATTTGGTCTGCAAATCAGCTTGAAAAAGACAAACATCATGGCCCACGACACCCGACCTCCACCTACCATAAAAATTGATAATGAAAACTTGGAGATTGTAGACAGCTTCACCTACTTGGGGTCCAAGGTCTCCAATACACTGTCCGTTGAAGAAGAGATAAATAGCAGAATTAGCAAGGCAGCTGCCACAATGGCCACACTAAACAAGCGTGTCTAGCAAAACACCAAGCTAACGGAGAAAACCAAACTGTGTGTCTATCGAGCCTGTGTCATCAGTACACTACTATATGGGAGCGAGACATGGACCACCTACACATCCCAAGAGCGCAAGCTTAACAGCTTCCATTTGCGATGCCTGCGACGTATCCTTGGTATTAAATGGCAAGACAAGGTGTCTAGTAGTGAGGTCCTATCGCGTGCCAATACCCAAAGCATGTTCTCAATTCTTAGCGAAAGACGCCTGAGATGGCTAGGACATGTTAAAAGAATGAGCCCCGGCCGAATCCCAAAGGACCTCCTATATGGTGAACTTGCTTCAGGAAAGAGGAAAACAGGTCGTCCACGCTTGCGTTTTAAAGATGTCTGTCAAAGGGCCATGAAAGCAGTCAAAATCCATACAAGCGACTGGGAGTGCAAGGCAAATAACCGTTCTACGTGGCGCACGGTTGTCAAAGAGGGCGTCATAGTAGCCGAGGAGGGAAGAATGGAGGAGGCTGCAGACAGAAGAGCTAGGAGAAAGGCCAAAAACATTTGGATGCACAGAACTCGTGTGTAAAAACTGTGGTAAAGACTGTCATTCACGGATAGGACTGCACAGCCACACGAGAAAATGCAACCCAACCTAACGGTGATGCACCATCGTCTCGGGAGACGGAAGGATGCCGATTAGTAACATTGTTTATAAAATTATGTTTATAAAATTGAAGAGTTACAAGTATTCACTGCGCCTTTCATTGAACCTACGATTCTATATGTGCATTCAAACAATCTCTCAAATCTATCACTAAACCTAGCCCAAAACCCTAAAAACTATCACTAAACCTAACCCAAACCCTAAAAGCTATTACTAAACCTAACCCAAACCCTAAAAGCTATCACTAAACCTAACCCAAACCCTAAAAGCTATCATTAAACCTAACCCAAACCCTAGAAACTATCACTTAACGTAACCCTAAAGTCTATTCCTAAACCTAACATCAAAACAAACCATGTTTAAAAATTAAAAATCTTATTCATTATCAATTCATGTAGTATTGTTTTTAAAAAAACAATTGGCATCAGTAAGGAATCGAACCCCCGAACCTGCGATGTAGCGTACTATCTTACTGTCAATACGACAACACAGCCACACATTCACCGACGAAATTTTTAAGCTAATAAAAAAATGTTACCAAGAATTGCAATAACCGGTCTTGAACGAGCGCGTATGCAGCCGCATATTGGGTCGTCCTGACGAGGCTATAATCACTACCTCTTAGGAAATTCCGAAAAGGCGAAGATTCATTGATTTGGGTAAGTACTAGCTTTTATTTTGCTGCAAATGCTTTCATTCATTTTTATTAGATAATAATAATATATTATAGGATGCAGATAATTTATATTGGATCAGTAATCACATTTTAAAAAACCCAACAAACTGGTAGTGATAATCAGATAATCATAATACTTAAACTTTAATAGTAGTAGTAGCAGTAGTAGTAGGGCTAAAGCTTAGTACTAGTACTCTGACCGCGGCGTCGCGTCTCTTCCGGCTGCTATGAAGGATAGTTGCTTCCCTTGAATCTTGTTTGTTTCCTTATTTATTTATTACCTCCCCTTTGTTTATTATCATAATTGGATTTGTGTTCTTGCGCCGCGAGAGGGGTTGGGGCTCTCCTGTTCATTTTTTCCCAAGTATAAATGAGTATATTCTAAGAACTATTTGCTGTGCTCATTTAGAAAGGAGTGCTGCTAATTCCTTGGCGGGCTTTTTTCACCATTTGCTCCGGGTGCGTTTCCATTAGTAAGTAGCCATTTTTTGTTAAATTTTGGGTAAATATTGGCCAAATGGAGACTGTTATAAAAAATGGAAGGTTTTAGGATTTGGGTTAGGTATAGCTTCAGAATTTTCGGAAAATTGAAGATTTCAGGGTTTGGGTTAGCTATGGCTTTAGAATTTCGGAAAATTGAAGATTTTAGGGTTTGGATTAGGTATAGCTTTATAATTTTCGGAAAATTTAAGATTTTGGGGTTTGGGTTAGGTATAGCTATAGAATTTTAATTGTGGCAGTAATGATCTAATGGGTGAATTTCTAAAAGGATTTGAAAAAGTGTATCCTCCCCTTTGTTGTGATTCCGAAGCCTGATCGGTAAGTAGCCATTGTTTTCTTCATTTTTAAAACTATTTTGCTTTTATGAAAAACGCTTAAAAAATACCCCTCAAAATTTTAGAATGTCCCCCCATCCACCCCTATTTTTCCCCCTATGTTTTTCCTGTTTTTTTTCTAAATTGGTGGGTAGCTACAAAACTGCGAAATTTTAGAATCCCTGATTCCCCAACCCCCCTAAATTCACGGCCTTCGCACTACTTTTCCGGCGGTCACGTGCCATAGCAAAAAGATGGCCGCCGCTAAAAACGGCGCGGTCGACATACTGCGCTTTTACCAATAGTAGTGGTAGTAGTAATATAGTAGTAGTAGTAGTAGTAGTAGTAGCAGTAGTAGTAGTAGTAGTATTAGGAACTTGTTGATGTACAGGCTGTTAGGCCTTTTAGGTGCTCCGTCTTTGTTAACTTTATATAAGGCAGGTCAGGTTTATGCGTGTATTAAAGGTTCCTATTTCATTATCATTCGTCTTAGCATCTAAACTGCAGTATAAATTTTGGATTGCTGTTTATGAGATTTTTGAAATTGTTTAAACGTTTATTTTTCTCTTTCTTTTAGATTGTGCACAGTGCAATCACTTTTTATTCAGCAATGGATAACCATAATGTAAGCCATGAAAATCAAGATGCTGCTAGTTTTCAACCCACTAACTGGGATATGTGTGCGCTTTGTCAGAAAAATACCAAAGAAAAAGTTACAGTGTCTGCTAATGCCAGACAAACAAATCAAGGATCTACATATGTGACTTTGGCTGAAAATCTGACTACGTTTGGTGAATCTGGCGCACTGTCACCTGGCTTTTTATCTAGACTGGATGATTGAGATGGTGTTGAGGAAACATTCATGAAAAAGAAAGCTTCATTTCAATGTCATGTCGTTTAAAATATAATATTAAAAAAACTGAAGAGAAAACTTGCATCTTGCAACCCAGGTGAGGAAAGTGTACTTGCTAAAAAGTTCTTCGCAGGGAACAGAGATCATCTGGAGATGGAGTAGTTGATAAAGATCTAAGTTGTTTTTTGTGTCGTAAGAAAGCACCAGCAAAGGATCTTAGACATGCTTATACTTTTAAGCTGAATGAAAGGATTAGGAACTGTGCTCTGATTCTTCAAGACAGCCACCTTTTAGCAAAATTAGTCGAGGTGATGTGTTTGCCCAAGAACTGAAAGACCACCCTGCCTGTCTCACTAGCCTATACAGAAAAGCTCAGCCTAAAGTAGACTGCGCAGATCAGAGATCTGATCAAATTCGAAAAGCTTTGGTCTTTGCTTAATCGACAGAGTACATCAAAGAATTTAAAAAATTATCTACAGGTGACAACTTAAAAGTGTTAAAACTGGCTGACTTTCTAAAATGTACCCTAGTCGTCTAGGAAGTTGGTGTATAAACTGGCTGTTTATACAGTAGCAGACTGAAAGCACGTCTTTTAGCACATTTTCCAGACCTTCAAGCCCACAACAGTGGCAGAGACATTCTGTTAACATTTACAGATCTGAAAGAACATTTGCTGACTATGCAAACCAGGTGTTTATCCCCTATGTGATGCAGACCCTGCAAAATGTCTCCCATCGTCTAGATGTAGTGTGGGACTGTTATCGAAGTGACAGCTTAAAAGCTTTCACAAGAGAGCGCCGAGGACTAGAGAAGAGAAAGCGTGTGACGCTAGAGACCGTATTACCTATTACCATCGCAGTGGGGAAGTTTCTTGCGGGTGGATGCGAACAAGACCCAGTTGTTCGCATTCCTAGCACGATATCTTCTTTCAGTACAATCACAGTAGCTTATTGTTACCACTCAAGGTCCAGATGTGATCACCATTAAAACCCATTGACCACACGAATCTTTCACCATGTAATCACGAGGAAGCAGACACGCGTATGATGCTTCACTTGGCCCATGCAGCTGAACATTGCTGCAGGATTCTGATTTGCACTGTCGACACAGATGTGTTGGTTCTTTATGTGGCTGCCATGACTCGCCACCCTCACCTGGAATTATGGATTGCCATGGGTACAGTAAAAGACTTTCGATACATTGCAGCTCATGACATAAGCAAAGTTTTAGGTGTTGCCAAAGCCCAGTGTCTGCCTTTGTTTCACAGTTTTACCGGTAGTGACACCGTCAGCTGTTTTAATGGTATCTGCAAGAAGACAGCTTGGGAGGTCTGGAGCAAATGCGACCATTTTACTGCCACATTTCAAAAACTGTGTTGTGCTCCATTTGAACTAACAGCTAATGACATGTCAGTTCTGGAGCATTTTGTGACGCTTTTGTATGACAGAGGTAGCAACTGCCATGATGTCAACAGTGCCAGGAAATATATGTTTACAAAGACTGGCCGCCAAATTGAAAACATTCCACCAACGAGTGAGGCCTTGATTCAGCACTGCAAATGGGCAATTTACCAAGGAGACCATATTTGGAGCCAGGCACATGAACGACAACTAGTGCTTCCTGATCCAGCCTTTATAGACTGTTTTGCCACAAGCATCTATAACTTGTCGTGAACTGTTGAAATGTGCTTGTAAAAAAGAATGCAGATCCAAGCGTTGTAAGTGCAACAAGGCCGGATTAAAATGCACTGCTTTATGCAGCTGTGTCAGTGAAGCCAACTTTTCAGTACAACATTCAGTTCAAGCATCTAACACAAATTGAACCAGATTAAAAAATGTAAGGTTAATTTATCATCATACTCAAAATTTACTTTTGAGGCCATTTTTATGTAAATAAAAATAGAAACTTAACAAACTTGTGCATTTTCTGTCTCACATTTTGATTTGCCTTATCAACTAAACATGTGTGCCAGGTTTGGTGTTTGTAGCTTAAAAATTATCAGTTTGTCACCTTACATTAATTTCTCTAAGCGGCCATTTTTAATGATACTATAAATAGACACTGATCAAAATTTTACTGTGGTCCTGTATCACAATTTATTCAGCATAAAAAACTGAACATCTGTGCCAGGTTTGGTGTTTGTAGCACAAAAATGCATGATTTGTCAACATGGAACCCCGGCTATGAAGCTTAGACGGCTTCAAATCACAGATGTACTTGGTATATATCACATCACAGTCACATATTTTATTTTTAATGCACTGCGCTGATTTATTGTGCAGTCATAATTGGTACGCACTATTCAATGTCGCAAGTTGAAAATATTTTTGAATACTTCAAACGTCAAGCTATTTTAACAGTTTAAGCTGTATGTAATTCACTATTCATTTACAATTATCACGATTATGTCATTATTAATCACTTATATAACGCGCAGCCTAAATCCAGAGGTTCTCTCATAACATATATAGATATATACATTTTTGATGGATAAAACACTAGTATCTTATTGATAGTATTGCCACAATAATTTGTACGAATATCGCTATAAAACTTAACATATATTAAAAAATAGTAGTAGTAGTACTATGATTGTGATGGGTCTTAAATAGTATAATTAAATTCTTTTATCGGCTTTAAGCAACATTTAATTCTAAACATTGAAGACAATTTAAATATACCAAGTTTTTTAAAGAATTGAATCATGCTGTTTATTTTTCTACAATTTTCCAATCTTTAAATTTCGGGGGAGCCGGAAGTTATGTCAGAATCACTATTGACTTAATAAATTAATTATTGCGTCATCAAGTATTGTATTAATTTTTCATGTCGATATTGAAAAGTTGTTCTTATTTGCCACCCGCTTCAAGTCACTAATGTCTTTCGTCAGTATCACTAAAGATTTGTTAGACCACAGGTTCTCAACCTTTTTTATGGATGGATACCCCTATATGCAAAGCCCTTTGACCTGAAACCCCAATTTAATCATTTAAAAATTAACTCTGAATTAATTAATATAATAAAATTTAACATAATTTCATTTTAAATTAGGTTTATTTAATGATATGATGCCATGATTGAAATTCCATGATATTAACTGGCCTCATAATTGGACATTTGAAAATGAGATTTTGTTACCGCTAATTTCCTTTCATTCTCAGCATCATATTTGATGTAGTTCTAATGTTTTAAATGAAGAACGAGAAGTTTAAACTTAACTCTCTTATAGAGATGTGGATATGTTACAGCCAGAGCCCAAAATCGGTCCTAGTGGTTACTAGCTGAGAAGTTCGAGAAATCACCACATTGTCCAGCCAACGAGCGATCGGTTTTTATGTTAGAGTGAACAAGCTATGGCCAAAGTTGGAATTAAAAGGTCATGTGCATATTGTTGGTATTTGTATACCCTTATAAAAATCACATTAGGCATAACTGAATTAATCATTTACTAATTTATTTTAAGTCGTTAAATAGTTTACTTAGGTAAATTATCAATCTCTATGCTCACTTTTTATGAAAAGAAAAAATTTCATGACATTGTGAATTACACAGAAGCTTGTTAATTTTACGTTTGTAATGGTTTTTAAGGACGTAGTCAGGCAATTACAATGAATGGACTAGTTTGTGGTGCGGCATGGGGGCTTGGCTGGTTTAACGAGGTGCACGGGTTCGAATCTCACGGTGTAACAGGCCAGATTAAACCCCTGACCAGAATATACCCCCGGGGTTAAGCTGGCCTATGCCAGAATATACCCCCTCAGGCCAGAATATACCATTTTCAAAACATGGGGATATATAGTCAAAAATTGATTAATGACTTTTTATACTGTCTGTTTATGTTTTAGCTCTGTCGGAGAAATTAAACTCTTTTCTGAAGAAGCAAAATTGTTTTTAGTAAAAATAAAATAATAATTATAAAATATTTTACGATCTTATCTTATCTTAGATATACAGACGCTCCTTCTATGCAGAAGATAATTGCGTCCACAGACCATGTTGGCAAGTGATGTGGCGGTCACAGGCCACGGCTATAGGGGTTCCACGCATTACCCCAGCCGCCTAACTATTGTCTAGTTAGGTACCCATTCGGAGCTGGGTGACTCGGGGACTCCTCAGGCCCCGAGAACGAATCCTCACCTTAGTGTGGATTCGAACTCGTGACCATCGGTATGGCAGTCGAGAGCGCTACCTCTCGACCACCACGACCCACGATGAATGAAAGGAGCACGACCTTTTATCTGAAAATGATGTTGTCGTCTCGTTTTTAAAATATGAAATCTTTTATTATGTCGGAGATTCAAATGAGTATGCTGATAATTTTTGCTCTTATTCTGAAAAGCAGATTTGTTGACTAAATCTGTTAAAATAAAAAAATATTTAGATTTTAGACAAGTCGTAACACTAGCCAATCCACATTTGCTTGCCTAGAGTTACGACATCCGGTCGGGTCGTCAGCTGCTAAATGTGTGATGTGCTTACTTACAGTTACGACTAAAACTGTATTTAGTCTCCTGGTTATCCGCAGAATTCTAAAAGAATCTCCTGAGTCGTGAGATAGAAATCTCGGTAACATGACTTCAGATTGGCGGTAAAGGAACGGTTTTGGATTTTTTAACAAAATGGCAATCGAAAAAGGAGCTACATTTTATTCATTCAACGAGTTTACCAGCGCACTGAAAGAGTATAAAGAATTGGTAAATGAAAATGGTGTTCATTTTGTCAAGAGCAGTTCAAAAAAAAGTAGGATGTTTTACTTTTACAATTAACTCATTACTGTTACTAGTGTTACTCAGTAACTTACTCACTATATTACTATTTTATAGTCATAGTGAATAGTAGTTTAACAATTAATAATAATAATATTAATATTTATAATGATAATTAAGTTATTATAATAATTTATAATACTATTAATAATTAATTAAAGTCTATACTATATACTATTAACGGTAATTTCTTATTTTAGCGCAAATTATTTTTGTATAGCAAAAAAATAAACCCTCTTACTTGTAATAATTTAAAGTCATTTTTAAACACATTCAATAAGTAATAAAAGAAGTATTTAATGATAAAATATTTGTTTTTAATGTGTTTTGATGACTTGAAAGGGGTTTTTATCTTAAAAACTAGCAGAAATCGTTGTTTGTTTATAATAACAATGGCGCCGTAAATCACAGAAGATGCATGAAATATACAATTTTTGAATTTCGTATAAATTATAAAACAGTATCAGTAGTTTAATTTGAACAAAAATATAATATTTTTATGTTTAGATATATTTCATAGTGAGTTAAGTTGATTTTTTTTATTTCAAACTACTCGAGAAATAATTTGCGCTAAAATAAGAAATTACCCTATTAACTATTAATACAGCAGCCCTAATGATAAGCGATCTCCTATGACCTCAATTTCAATTCACTATTCACTGTTATTAATATTAGTGAGTGTTCACTATGTAAACTAACTTCACTGTTGTCTAATAATAAGTTGATTTAATAAGCAATCTCCTATGCCCTTACTAAGTACTTCGACAAGCTGCACGCGCCGATCATTTTCGGGGTCCGGAAATCGGCTATATATGAAAGCAATGGTCAGTGCCGTCAGGTCACATGGTCATTCGGTAATCTTGTTTCCATTGTCGATAAAAGATGGAAACAATGGAATTTTAATTGCCATTTACGTTAATCTAAGGACGGCTCCAATTCTGACAGTGTTTTTATAATCAGATTCTTAGCGCTCGTAGCTGAAATAATTGATTTCATCACTGGTAAGTAGTAAAAACATTTTTTTTCTCAAAAACTATAACTATGTCATGAAATGTTATTACTGTGTTGCCTTTATTAACCAATTACAAGGCTATATTTAAATTTTGAAGGTGATCTGAGGCCTCTTTGTATGTTTAAACCATCTCCCAAAGGGATGTGTCCTTTGTGTTTTTATTCCCGTGCTGGTTTACGATGACCCGGGAGTGACACGGGTCATTTTTCTTAATGTTTTTAAAGGGCTTTATCTGAATCTTAAAAGAATGCATTAGAAATCCAGTTTAAATTGATTGTTTTAAATACAATCCATTAATTTTGGGTGGAATTTTAGGAACACAATTACTCCAAAAATCAAAATAAATTGCCAGCGCCATTTTGAAAATTATAAATATAGAGTTGTACATGCTTTTTATGAGCGGTTTATCGGCTGGCTAATGACACTAATGTTATTAACTTTCGTAGCATTTGTTAACAAGAATGAATACATTTAATTTCAGAATTTTATCAAAATCAGCGCTAGTTTTAATATTGAACCCCCATCCTTTTGTTTCTTAGTTGATTTTTGTTGTAAGTTTTTGTGTTTTTTTTTAAATTCTCACTCAACTGAAAGCATTTCTTTACTGTTATTACTAACTAGAAAATAGATCATTTTGACAATTCTAAATTCACAAGTGCAATTTTTATTAATAACTACAAATTGTAACAAATACTATGAAAATATTAAGAAATAAGATGACATCTTAAAAATGAAATAATTAAAATTATAACTGTAAGTTTTCATTGATAAAGTCATATTAGTATTAGTAATACTAGATTTAAATTACATGTATAGTTATTAGGGCTGCGAGAATTACCGATTAATTTCTCGATTAATCGGTAAAATTTATTATCGATTTAAATTATTTTAATCGATAAAATAGTGATTACATTGAAGAGGTAGTTTTAAATAATTTTCTAATCAAATATTAATTATAAATAATTTTTAAAGGTTAGTTGTTTTTTTTTACGTTAAAACTTCTAAATTAAGAATAAAGATTTTTAAAGTGTAACCTTTAAAATAAGCTCTAATATTTAAATAAAAAAATGTAAATTGCCTGTTTTTATTACTTCCCTTGAAATTTTCCGTTTAATGAGGTCATACAACTTATTTTTAGCATAATCAAAATTATCTATTAATTATTCGGTAATTTTTCAAAAGTTAACGATTAAATTTAAATTAATCGATAACAGCCCTAATATTTATTTATTCAATAAAATAATTCAATACATTTTCATTTATTCTTTTTTTTTCTTCCCAAGTAAAGCAAGTTTCTTATTAAATTATTAATCTTATTCTGGTCTACTGAAATATCAAATTAAACAATTTTATTATTTATTTAATTTCATTATTTAATCAAATTAAACATTTTTGCTTTATTTAATTATAACTGTAACTGACTTAAAGAATTTATATTTTTATCGCTAGTAAATTTGTGATTTTCACTTCTGCCAACTTTTGTGATAAGCAGTTCTTTTTTTTATTTTAACAGGTATTAGCTATTTCTCCAAAATTTAATTGAAGCCCATGCAGCAACAGCTACTACAAATACCTATTTGAAAGCCTCACAACCTCATGTAGTGGACTTCTCTACTGTACAGAAAGAAAAGACTGCAAAACATTACCCGTAATATATATTAAAATTTTTAATTCCATGAAAGAATAGAATTTACTGCTGGTTTTGTTGTACTATAACTATAAGATATACCATTTAAAAATTTAGAAGTATATGCCATTTATTAAAAGCATTATTTTAAATTCAAGTAGATCTATTATTTATAGTAAATTATAGCTTCGCTTTAACTTTCATTTTTACAGGTTATCTGACTTGAGCTAACGATATTCTGCAAATACAGAACTGGACACTGGAGGACAATTGTCACTGGGCTTTACATCTAAACTTCAGGAAACACCTCACCTACTTTATTAATACCTTACACATTTAATTGGGTAACTCTGGGCAACTTCTCGGCCACTGAATAGATCTTAAAAGTTTAAAGGTTGTCCACAAGATCAGAGTTGAAGTGCATATACTTGGTTTTTCTTGACAGTAATGATGGCATGTGTATAACAATATGGATCGCATTACCTTTGTGTTCCTAGGATGCACTAATGACTTCTTAAAATTTTACCAGCACAAAAGAAATTTCCTAAAAACTACAAAGATAGCCAGCATATAGGCATCAAATTGCATAAAGCTTTGTCACCACAAAAAAACCCCATAACAACAAGAAATCCATGCACCAAAACTTTAAGCAACCATTTGAAGAGATGTGGAATATCTTTCAAACATAAGATTGATGCTATACGAGCCTGTTAGGTTTTGCCTTGTTCCTGTCTAAAAAGGGAACTGTTTTATTTCTAGATTGGATTACTTTATGTTTCTACTTAGAGGAATAATTCATCTGTACTGAGACCACTGGTAAATATTAAAATGATTGTTGATTAATTTTTGTTTAAATATAAAATATTTTCCTCAACAATGTTTAGATAGCAAATTCATTGAAGGTTATCACTATAGGACCAAATCTACATCAAAGGACTTGCAGACCACTGCTGCTATGTTGGAGGACTAACACAGCAAATATCATTTACATATTAGTCAGTTATTAATAGGTCTTAACATTTTAAGTAAGATACTTTGATTCACTGATAAAAGTTTTAAGTAACTTTGATTTTGGCAAACCTACATTTTCATAGTTTCCTATTACAAGGAATATATTGGAAATTATATATATAAATATAATATAAAATTTTAATTTTATATTTATTTAAATTTTTGCAGCACTTTTTTTTATCAGTACTTTCCGCTATTGAGGATCTATATGAACGTTTTTTTTAAAAAATTTCAGATCACCAAAGGTTCTCTATGAAATAAAAAGCATACACCTCCATTTAAATTATAAATTGTAATAATTTAATAAATTAGGGAATAATCCCTGAAAGATATATGTGTTAAAAATTTGAAAATTGATGCGAAATTCAAATTTTAAAAATAAATGTACTTACCTATTGCTTAACAAAGTTGACTTATATAAAAGAACATAACAATGTTGCTCTTACAATTAGTTATTCTTAAAGCAATATAATTCATGCAACTATGCTGAAAATTTGATGGGTTTATCTCAAACGGTTAAAAAGTTATTACATTTTTAGTGACTAAAGTGTCGATTTGCGGTCACAGATTTCGGAACAATTATATAAGGAAAAACTTAAGTAATTTAAAGTTTAAAAGTTCAGAATTTTGTTAGCATTAAATTATGAAACATTATTGCATATCAGTCTTGACTCAGTCGGTCTTGAATGCTGTTTGCAGATTGAGTGGTTAAGTTACTAGGCTTATTCAAATTAAATTTTTTATGAGTACATACACGTTCAGTCGAGACCCCCATTTGAGGATGAGGGCTGAGGAAGCATTAGCCCCTTGAAAAGAAAAACAAATGACATCCCAGTCAGTACTATATTTTTCAATTTAAATGATGATATTAATATTTTTTTATAACTTAATAACATTGAAGGATTATAATATCCTGACTTCCATTCTCATTCCCTTTTATTTTAGTTGAAGCAATATTCACCAAATTTCAATAGTCACATATATGAAAGCATCAGATACTCATGTAAGCAAGGACACCGCTCTCGGGCAAGTGAAAGCAGAGGCATCAGACAAAACCAAAGGTAAGCTTCTCCATCTACCAATTTATTTACGTTTCTCATACCAAAATGTTTCTACATCAGTTTCCTACCAGGACCATTTAAAATTAGAATTTTCATTTACTATAAACTGGCGTAGCATACAATTTAATGAAAAAGCAGGTTTTCACACATTTTAAAAAAAATTTCCTATAAAAGAAATAAAATATACATGCTAATGCAATATAAGAGTTGTTAAAAATAATCTTTATTAACAGATAATCGGGGAGGGGGATTTCCGCTAAAAATGGAGGAGAGAGTAAGGCCAGAGTAGATGTCTTAATCATAATTTGTTTGTTGTGTTTATTTTTTTAAATTTTTGTATAAACACAGCAAGTAATTTCCAATAATTAGAAGGTAATCAATCAGAAAATTTTCAATTTAAAAACTTTATTTTATGGATGTCATTCTACATGCTTTTTTTTTTCCTCAGAACTTTCAAGATTGATTGCCCTGCATATCTGGGTACATATAGTGGAAGATGGAGACACAAGCAAATTGCGGATCTCTACCTGCAATTTGGTTCATGAGAATCATCCCACTGGAACACAGGTGATTTAATTTGTCTTGTACATTTTCTTACACAATTATATATTATAATGCCTTGTAGTGTCATATTGGAATTCATTTAAAGATTATAAAAAGACATTTAAAAAAAAATTCCTATTGCTGCTGCAATTTCACTTACTGTAAATTTTTAAACAATGAATTAATAAAGGGAAAAAAATGAAATGCAGGTACTTAACACAACAAAATAAAAATAGATTTTTGTTGAACAAGTATAAATCATATTTAAAAGAAAATAGAGCCCTGGAATTAAAATAATATTTATGTTAAAAGCTATTTTTAACTATTAACTAAACTAGTAAATGAAAATTGTATTATTCAATACATAATTTGGCTTGTTAAATGACCTTCTGATGAATAATTGTGTGAATGAATTTAATTTCTATTATACGTTGCAATATATAGTACTGGTATATATTAAGCTGATGTGCTGTGTTGACTCATTGATTCTCTTGCCTGTACATTTTAAGCCCATAATAAAGCTGTTCAATAACTTTTTTTTAAAAATTAACGTAATCCTTTTTTTTCTTCAGTTTTCACAACATTTTCCTGAAAATAAGAAACCAGCCTTATCCAATGAGTTGCAAACGATATTAAACATTAAGTCTGTTGCAACCCAGGACATAAAAGGATTTGTGAAACAGAATGACAGGAAAGTCATATCAACTCAAGATGTGCGAAATTTAAAAAAGAAGCTTTTCAATCAGTGTAATGAAGAAGAGGCTCACCAAGTAGAAAAGTTACTCAAATCGTTGGAAGCAGATGGAGGGAAATTTAAATATGGTGTAAATGAGTTCAATGATTTTAAGTATTTAGCTTTTGTGTCAAAAGAAATGCTTAGTTCATTGGCCTTGTATCCTGAAGTTTTAATCATGGATACCACTTACTTATAAAATAAATAAAAATAACTATCCTCTTCTTAACATTCTTGTTGTCGACAGCAATGGTCAAGGTCGGCCAGTTTTTCATGCCTTTCTGGCTTCTGAAGAAAGTGAAATAATTTCCTCCTGCTTAGCTTTTTTTTGCAGGTTCTATTCCATCTCAGCTTATAAAGACCATATTTGTTGACAAGGATATGGCGGAGATATGTGCCATTCGCTCATCTCTTCCGTCTGTTTCCATTAGACTTTGTGCTTTCCACACCACAACTGCAGTCAAAAAAGCTCTTCAGCAAAGGAAACTACCCTCCTGTCAAGTTTCTTGTCTTCTGGATTTATTTGCAGAGCAAAGGTCATCTTCTAATCAATCTCATTACAATGCCATGAAAGATAAAATTTCTGAACTTTCACCTCCAGATATTCTTGCTTACTTTGCCTCCAACTTGTGGAACTGTCCTCAGCTGTGGGCTGCTTCTTTTCTTGATACTCCAACATTTCACATAACAACAACAAATCATGCAGAAACATTTCACCAAAAAATTAAGCGAATCCTTTCCTCTAAAACTCCACTAAAAATTTGCATCACAGAGCTCCTTGGACTAACACAAAACACCATGCAATCCAGAGATGCTTCAAAGAACCAAAGAAATCACAAAAGCAATTGAATCCTTTTTTCCTTTGTTGGGAGAACGCGCTTTTGAAAATGCATTATCTCAACTTGATAAAGTTTTTCAACTGATTAAATCTGACCGCCCTCTTGCAGTAATTGATCTTTCTGAATCAGACATTCAAAATTTTTCTGAGCCTTCTTCCTCTGTGCCTTTTAATGTCCATAATGTTCCTTGCCCATCTTCTCTACCTATGCCCCCTACATCTTCTTCTGATGTCAATGATATCTCTGGTATCCTTGATTCTGCCAATCCTTCTGTTCTTCCTTTGGCTCTGTCCTCCGGTTTTCATGATTATGCCTCTCCTTCTGTTCCTTCTTTGGCTCTTTCCTCTAGTATCCTTGATTCTTCCACTCCTTCATCTATGTCTTCTAACTTACCTATGTCTACTTCAATATCATCCTGTGGATTTTCAAGTGTTAAACTCTCTCTGGTAAAAACAAAAGGTAGACCTAGGCAGGTACAGAGTTTTACCAGGAGATGTAATAAAAGAAAAAAATGTCCACAGAATTTCCATTCTAGGTCAGCCGAGATATAGAAACAAATGCTTCTCTCTGCATGTCTTTTTGATGCAACTATCACTCCTCCTTTCAAGGGCCCTAACCTTAAGTCTCCAGTAACTATGCACTCAATCATTGCCAATGAAAGCATTACTTTGTCATTAATTGAATACTTCTTTGATCTAGAGGTTTGGGTGAACCTCCAAGCTAGAATCTCAAAAGATTTCAAAAAATCTATTTATCTGCTATGCTTGCAAAAACCTTGATGATGGGGATTTTAAAATGGTAGAATGTGATGGTTGCCTAGAGTGGTACCACTACCATTGTGTTGCACTCCGAACAGCCTCAAAACCAAGTAAATGGTTTGGTATAGGGTGTTGGAGGTGAACATTAACTTTTTTAATAGCTTCACTTTTTATATAGCAATTTTAATCACTGATATTTTTGGCTGTAATTTGTAATTACTTTTTTATAAATTGAAACTTTTCTTTTTAACTCATGCTCTATTAAATTAACATGTTATCGTCATGTGAACATGATAACATGAATAAGATTGAGAAGAAGAGGCATGACTGAAGTGAGAGGATAGACCAGAATGCACTAGTTTAAGAGACAAGGTGGTTGTGATTTTATGTCTGACATGTGAACACTGAAGTTTCATCTTGTATAATCACATGTTAGATTATTAAATTCATTTTGTTGACATTTTGGATTTCAAATTTGGTCATTGTGCGAAAGATATTGTTTGATAACACCTACTGCCACAGGAAAACCAGCCTGTTACAATTGTTTCTTTCTACATCATGGCACATTACTATATTGTGTTTCTACATTCACGGATATATACATGTATATATTATATTTATATTTTGTAAAGTGTTTAAGCCGTGCTTTACTTTTTAAATCCTTTGTTAACTCGTGGTGTCTGCTTGAGCCCTTGATTGTTTGCTTGCTTGCCGAAAAAACTTTGGATAGATTTTTAAGCCAATTCCTTGTTAGCTATCAAGCTGACATTTTGAAGGCAGACTTGAGCCGGTGAAAAAATGTTGAATTAAATTTTCAGATGAATCGAATGTACTGTAATTAAATTATTGAATTTTTAGATTATTTTATTTATATCTAACTAGTTAATTTTTGTGCTAGAGTGTTGTGGTGCGTACTATATTGAACAACCTTAATTAACTCTCGCGCAGTAAGGTGCGTAATATATTGAGAATACTTTTTTTAAAATGTATTCACGATCGGTGCACATTATATTAAACATGTTTTACGAGACATAACTTAAACTTAAATGTATGTCTCTTATATTCAGGATTTTTTAAATTTAACAATAAAATTATATTCAAATTTTATTCATTTCATGTGTTGTATTATTTCATTGCTTAGTTTTGTTTCATAATTTTAATTGTATTTAATTTGCAATTAAATAACCTCACTAAATAAGTAAGCAATATATTTTAGTAAGTAAATTTATGAGAACAGGAATTGTAAATACTAGTATCAAGCAGCAAAGACTTTAGACACAAGAAGGAAAAAAAAAGAGTGGGGGCAACTAATTTTCTTTCCTGGCAATATAATGAACATACTCAAGAATGTTTTAAAATCAATCATGTAATGTACAAGTCAACACAAAGTAAAAAAAAAAATACTACACAGAAAAGTACTGAAATAAATAGAGTTATTCTGTTCTAAGACTATATAATATAAGTAAGAACAATTAAGCATGTACTCTACTAAAATGCATGTTGATTACATTATTTACATGTAAGTTAAGTGAAAAAAAAGTATTTCTTACTTACTTCTAGTAGAAGTTAGAAGAAATAGATAAAATTGGTATGAAAGCTCTGAGCAATTAATGATTAATGTATCCAAACCTAAAATTTTTAAGTTCAGTATTTCTCTCAAGCAAATAATATATATGCTTTGTTGATTCTGTGTGAATTTTTTTTTTTTTAAAAGATGGGGTATCACCTGTGCCTATACATGTACTATCCTTTCAAAAAGAAACTACATATTCATAGTTAAAGATAAGGAATGAAACAAAGTTTTTGAATAAACTATTGGCAAAATTTATAAAGATGGCTTAGTTCAAAATAATACAAATATACAACGACCAATAACTTTTGAAAACATATGCCTATATAATCAATATCTAAATTTATAAGTTCTTCAAGCCAAGACTTAGTCTTAGCCTACCAAGACCAATGTTAATAGTAATAGTAATAATAGTGCTATCTTATATGTTACAGACGCGCCATCTATACAGAAGATTATTGCGTCCTACGTTTATCTATTGTCTATTGTTTGAAATGTTTGTGTTTAGTCCTGTATTCTTATTAGAGCTTTACATGATGATAAAGTCTTTAAAGTGTTAAATTTATATATAAATTATATTATAATATAAATATATTGGCCTATATTGTCCAATAATAAATGTCATGGACTGGGACCGAAATACCTGTATTACTATTATATTATCACTACTAATAATGATAGTAGTAATTAGTACTAATAGTATAGTATAGTACAGTAATAGTCATAGACTCATAGTATTAAATAGCCTATAATATGCTTAAATATATATCCAAAACGTCGTGGACATAGATTGGTTAATATTATATTTAACTCAGTAGACTGAACAGATTCTAAAATATAAACTTAAAATCATCTAAAATATAAACGTATAATATAATCAATGATCAACATGAAAAACAATAAGGCTGGCACTGAGACTTGAGAATATTTCACTGAATTCTCCCTTCCACATCGAACTATTAATAGAATTCTGGGGTCAACGTTATCCGCAGAATTCTGGGGATAACGCCTCCCATTTAATTATGCTAATACTATTAATTTTTTTCTTTTGATTTGCGAGTTGACACTCAATCGGCATCACCAACGAAAAAGGTGAGGCGTGAGTTTATAAAATGACTATAAACCATCCCTGTTACTAAATTAAATTGTTTGGAAGATATTTTTGAAAAAATTCTCTGAATTGAAGGCATCGCGAAAAAGTGCTGAACGCAAGCGGGATTTGAAGCCGTTGTCAGACGAAGGAGGCTTAGCTCATCATGCCCCGCTGAATTGCTCTTCATAAATAATGCAAAGAGAGGCGGGGGGGG
>MUZC01001411.1:55182-70746 GCA_002072015.1 Radix auricularia
TCGTTTTAAATTTATTTTTTAATTCAAATACTTACCCTTTAAACATTTAAATGCAGTTATTGGTTTAATTGTACCAAGCATTCAATTAAAATACAAGCATGCACATGTTTAACGGATTTGTATTTTAAAAAAAAAATTCAATATGATTTTTTTACAACATCCCTTCATATATATTTATTTAAAATTTCAAAATCTTGATTTCTTTTAAACATTTCTTATTCATTGTTTTGTATATTGGATCGTAAATGTTTCCTGAAATTTTCTTACCCATATTTCTAAAATTAAATAAGTTGTGAGGGAAAGGGTGCAGAGTTTTGAAATTTGGTCACAAGTTTTGGAATAAATTATATAGGTTATAGGCTATAACCTATATAATAAGTTATAGGTCGAGAAGGGGCAAAAAAATTGACAAAAAAATTCATAACTCCACTTCTATAACATATGGAAAGACAAATCAAGTGTTTTTGAAAAGGTCTTAGCAAGCCCTTTAAAATAATATATTACTTGAGCCTTTTTTTTTTACTACATTTAATTTTTCTGTCACAGTTGGCTGATTTCCTTCTATGCTTTTCGCCGCGGCAACGCGGAACAAGAATTAGCAACTAGTTCTGGTAAATACCCGCGCCGGTCGGCAAATTTGTCGCCTCGAGACACCCGCGTCCTCTATGAACACCTGCAAAGCAAAAATAGAAACATTCCTCGCGCGAGTTCACGCGGGTCGACTCGTGCGTGCGATTTCCCGAAACCCGCCGCCTCTATAAACGTTAGCTAATATCGTTAACACGCGTGAAGCCATTGAAAATGTAACTAAATAAATTGTGAGCAATCAAGTGGAACTTTTATTTCAAGTAGCACAATTTGATTTCTTAAACGTCGCCACACCCCTTTGTCTTAAATCCTCACTAATGCGTTACCCTTCTCCGCCCCCACACACAGGCGCGTGACGTCATGCATGGACGGCCCCTTCATGCATTGTTGAAGACAATAAAATTAGAACTTTCTATTACTTCTATTGTATTTTTACAATAAATTCCACATGAAAATCACACTGTTACATTTAAATATATATTTAATGTAAGGCAATAAAATGTTTTTGTAGACATTTTATTTAAAGTTGCACATTTACATGTGACATCATATCTAACACACTTTCACACATCGTTACGAAGGCATGACTCCCTCCCTTACCCCACTTGGGGCTAGTTATCGGTCAAGGACGACCCCTAAATAGGCCAACCTTAAATACTTAATTTTCATTGGCTTATTTTGTTTGCGTCTCAATAGCCTGTGGGCTATTAAGACGCTAGCGTCTCGATAGCCTGTGGGCTATTAAGACGTTAGCGTCTCAATAGCCACTGCCTAAGCACTCATAACATTTAATCAAAATGAAGAAAAAAGTTTTACTGATAAGTGTTCATAATTAATTGTTCAGTGTTTATATTTTTATTGTTGAGTGTTAAAGTTTTCTTGTTACATGTTAAATTTAAAAATAGGTCGAAATTTTAAAATTAATTTATAAGAATTTTTGTTTCCTTCATGAGTTTTAAACACAACTTTCTGTGTGCTTGAAAGGAGTTTAAAGCTCAAATTACATGATGATATAAGACATATATATTACTTATAATTATAGTTATGTGAAATTTATTATTGTTTAATTATCAAAGACAAGAAGCATTTATGATTTTATTGCAATGATGAACATGAGCCTTATATTGATCTGAATTTTTTTTTTAAATTAACTAATCTAAATATTTTTACACATTTAAAAAAAAAAAATTGTTCAAGAATAAAAAAAATGTTTAGGTCTGTTGTATGTTTACATTAAAGAAAAACATCTATCAACCAAATGTATGTGATTTATAAATTTTAATACATTTATGGACCTTTTCATGGTTGATACTTGTGTGATTCTGCTGCATGCAATGCTACATCATAATTTTTCAAGAATTATGTTATGAATATGTGGTATTAATATTTTTAAAATGCAATAATTTACTTGGTTTATACTCATACTTATAAATATATATATGATATATTCCAATTATTATCATGAAATTCAAATTTAAATACATGTCTTAAACAAGGTTAAATTTTAATTATTTAATACCTATATTTTAAGAATGTGAATCATTTAAATTTTACATATCCACCATGTAAAACATAAATAGAAGAAATAGCAAAATAGTTGTTATACATTAAGCATTTGGCGAATGGTCATTTTCTTTTTGTGCAGCCAAAAAATGGAATTCTCTTCCATTACACATCCGTAGCATTTCAACTGCTAAGTCATTCAAGACTGCACTTAAGACACATCTTTTTAAAATTTATTTTCAAAATTAATAAAACCACATTTCTTTAAATGATTAACGTAGCTGATGTATTGAGTATAGCGTATTGTCATTTATGTAGTTAATATGATATGAATGTTTCTTTTTATTGATATATGTATTTGTAATATATTGGGATTTATTCTTAGGGGAACTCACTCTTGTATTGCTGTAGTTTTATATTGTTTGAGTGATGTCCCTTCATGTTTATGTTCTTCAGTTAGTAAAGACAGAATAAAATGAGGCGAACACACAATGGCTTCATCGTCCGTTGTATACCTAAATTAATAACACTCAATCCACTTTATTGGCGACGAGGATTAATCATCCACTAAAAAGAGCACACGCTTACTTAAAAAGAAGCTTGCTAGAGCATATTTGCTAAGTATTTGTAAAATAATGGCTCTATATGGCCAGATAAAAGAATTTAATTCGAATGATGAAACCATTCATGATTATCTAGATAGGTTAAGTTTCTATCTTGAAGCTAACGACGTGACGATAGAAGCCAAAAAGAGAGCTGTTTTGTTAACAGTCATAGGGCCTCAACAATTTAGGCTATTAAAGGACTTATGTGCACCATCTAGTCCAGCTACCAAGAGCTTTAACGACCTGAGCAAACTCCTCACAGATCATCAAGCGCCTGCACCACCAAAGTTCCTGTGTCGAGCCAGATTTGACGGTAGGACTCGTCAACCAAACGAGTCTATATCAGAATATGTTGCAGCACTACGTCATCTAAGTGAATTATGTGAATTTGGCGACACCCTGTCCGACAGACTTTGTGCATTGGCAGGAGGAGACAAATTCACTGAATTAGACTTTAGTCATGCTTACACTCAACTAGAACTTCATCCGGAGTCAAAAGTCTATACGACAATAAATACGGGTCATATTCATAGATTTGTCTTAGTTATTTAGTTTGTCAGTGTACATATTGAGTATCTGTTTTTTTTTATTTGTTGTTAATTCTTTAGCATTAAATGTCATTCTCTGTTATATTCACAGAGGCGTTTTTTTAGTTATTCGTATAGGCTCATAGTTAATCTTTGTTAGTGTAAGTTATAGACCCAGTAGAGCATTACTATTTATTATTACTCCTACTCAGTAGGACAGGATGCAACAAGGAAAGAGTTGCTAACTATTAGTACAATCTAACCCTAGACAACTAGTCATATAGTTGCTGGTGTCTATACCCCTATAGACCCAGTACTCAACATTGGGAGCTCGTCCAAAGATAATTTGGGGCTTATGGATCATAGGGAACTTTATAGCTGAATTATTAGTAGTTTTGATTGTAACATTACAAGATTTTATATGATTGAAATACAGTCGAAACCGCGTAAGTCGACGGCGTCGGGGAATGAAAAATGGCATCGACATAACCGATGATCGAGTTAAAGCGAAAATCAATATGGCGGCAAAATACTAACATGCGCTTGAAATTTCTATATGTACGTGATGTGCGTTAGTTAGTGATGGGACGATTAATCAGAATCGTATCGGAATGTCGGGACCCTATTTCTTCACGCTTTCTTAAGGTTGTTAAGACCGTTTGTTTTTTAAGACCGTTTAAGTTTAAATATAACGCCGTTTTGCGGTGATTCCCAGATTGAGCGATACTGTGCCTTCGAAGCGACTTGCTTGATTTTCCTTACAAGCTACACAAATAAGTAGCCTACACATCCCCTCATTGTCCCCGAACCATTCTGTTCTGGACTCGGAATGGTCTATCGTGACCTATATATGACTCATGACAAAAAGAACTATCATCTTATATAAACGTTCACAAAAAAATTAGTTACTCCTTTTGAACTTTTGAACCTTCAACTTTGACATATTTTAATCAATTCTAACCAATAGTTAAATGGCTTTTGCACAGGGCCACTTCTTATGAATGAAAAAATGAGAACAAAGCAGTAGTATAGTACATGTAATAGTCAAAATGAGGTTGAAGGATGAATGGTTGCCAATGACAACAAGTTTGGACACTGCACACGGTACATTTTATTATTCCATACGATCCCCTCAGCTTACAATTCCTTCGGTAACTTGATGCTAATAGGACTAACCAACAACAATGGTTTGGGAGATTGAGAGTAAACTGTCTGTAGTCTGTTATATTATATATTTTAAAATCTGGGGAGCCTTGCTTACAGTAAGCAGCCTATGATTTTGGTATCGTCCCATCACTAGCGTTAATAAATGATAATGTTCATGCACGTGTTTTTGGAGTTTTTTTTAACACAACAGCATTGCCGTTATTTGTTTGATGAAGCTATCGGCATGCTATAAAATTGTACATACATGTTTGCTAACAACAGAAGGTATATGTGCACCAACTGACAGCAGAAATTTACAAATTTAAAATAAAAACCAACGTCGATTATCGATAAAAACTTTTAATTTTCTCCAACACATCTCTGAAACTGGCGATTTACGTTAGCAACACATGTCTCAGCGCAAGTGGGCTGTGACGAAAACGTCACCAGCACACATAGCAAGCTGATCGCATTGCCATGGTACCAAAAACAACACAGCGCTGAGAGCAAAAAGCAAGTGGGCTGTGACGTCACCAGCAGACACTGGTGAAACATTTTCAAAAGCTTGCGATTGGTCATGTGGATCGAGTTAACCGATGTTAAGTGGCAAATTTGACCTTTTTTGTGCTCGTGTTATGAGGTTTCGGCGACTTAAAAAAATCGAATTAAACGACGAGAAAATACTAAGACAAAGAGAGAATTTGGCGGTTCCAAAAAAAAACCGTCGACTTAATGGGGTGGTCGACCTAAGCGAGCTCGAGGTAAGTGGGTTCCACTGTATTTTTATTTATGTCATGTACTGATTGATGTTTATTTGTTAACGACAAGAAAGAAACTAGGACAACACTGACAAGAACTGTGTACAACACCGTAGTGAGTCCGGCTACACGAACAATTAACAACCGTTTTTAATTCTAGACGGGTCAGAGAACGAGCAGTGGGCCGTTGACCTAGGAACCCACCCCACCAGGGAAAAGAACGAATTTCAAGGGGAGGTAAGGAAAGTTGTCTTGTCCGTACTGTTCACAGTAACAGAGCCACACAACTCGTGTTGTGATGATTGTTTTGATCCTTAGAATAACGGTATATTTATGTTTAGAATGAACCAGACTAATGTAAACTGAGTCCGTATGCCCGTAAGAGCGATAAAGTATTTTCGCTGGGGACTCCTTTTCCATTTTTCTCAACTTTAACTATGATATATAGGTTAGTATGTATTCACATTTCTGGAGTTTTTTGTAACGTTTTGTTGCATTTTCAAAGTGGCTAGTAGCAAATTTTAGCAAATTCATTCCTTCGACCATTATTTATAATGGATTTACTGAAAACTGTAAACGATTTTAGACAGGAAGCATTAGAAATAGGCGTTGAAGATGAAGAAATTGAAATCTATATAGAAACAGAAATGTATAGACAAAAAATTTGAGAAATAATTTATTTTAATTTTAAAGGGAAAAGTCCAGAGATTATGTGATGAACGGAGTGCAATAAATGAAAATGAGAAGTTAGACCAAAACCTAGATGCCATTCGGGATGTATTAGATAAGTTAAATCTAAAACATCTGTCTGCAACAGAAAAATTTCTACTAGAAGAAGAGTTAGAACAAGTAGTTATGAATCATAAAGAGCGCGAAAAAATATACAAACAAAGAAAAGCTGAAATTGATAGAGAGTGCAAGGCAAAACAGTTAGAAATAAATGCAAAGTATCGTGAACTAAATATTGCTTTGGATCAATTTGACAAGGAAAAAGATACAGAGATGAAACTGAAAAAGTTCAAGATGAAAGTTTAACTGTTACTAAAAACCATGACCAAAGTAAGTCTTATATCAATATCAAACAAGGTAATGAACAGATTACCTTGACTGTTCAAAATGACCAATATGGGTCACAAATAAGACACAAAGAGATTCACGCCAGTGCCTCTACAAGTGCAAAGGTCACGCCGTTAGGAAACACAAAAGAGTTAAAAGTGAAACAGAGAAAGAAGAGGGGTAAGTCGAGGTTACTGCCCACATGGCGAGGTGACGATATGGCAGAAACCTTAGACATCAGAGGGCCAGCCGCGGACAATGAAACGAGTTTAACGGATCTGGGTCAAGGAAAGTTCGCCAAGCGGAAAAAGTCGCGTCTTTGTGAGGAGGACAAACAAAGCAGGCCAAATTTTATGCATGAGTTAACGGGAGTTGGGGCAAACCCAATTGACATCACGGTGATGGACGCTTCGCTGAAGGTCATCACATGTAATGATAATGTGAATTTATCATGCCACTGGCAGCAGCAAACCATTGATGAATCCAATAGGTCAAGTTGTAACGGTACACGTCGTACATCAAAACAAGAGAGTTTTGTTATTAAAGTTAGAAGGGTAAGAAATGAGTTTTTACTAAGTCGTATGAATGATGACTTAGATACCTCTACAGCAAGTTGCGTTAGTTTAAAACAGACTAATAAAAGGGAATTACAGATACAGGTGTTGGGAGATGTCAATGTTAAAGACAAGAAAAGGTAAGTCCAATAAAATAGTGTGGACTGTTGAGTGTGACAGTGCATTAAGGACAATTCAGTCTCTCCTTTCCAGTTATCCCATCCTTATGCTGCCTAACGTTCATCTGCCATTTGTTGTTAGTACAGATGCATCTACAACAGGTATAGGCGCATGTTTGATGCAGGAGAGGCGAGGAGTACTCCACCCGGTAAAGTACATAAGCCGAAAACTACTAGACAGCGAGTCGAGATACTCTACCATTGTAAGAGAGTGTTTGGCTATTGTAGGGGCAGTTAAAAAACTATCTAGGTACCTCTTAGGTTCTAAATTCCAATTGCAATGTGATCACAAGTGCCTTAGTTACCTACAAACATCTAATTTTGCCAACCCTAGAATTTGTAGATGGGCACTGTCAGGGGTATGAGAACCACTGCGTTTTAAAGTTGTATTTTTGGCTGATCACAAACTCATGTTTGATCTGTGAACGAAGTCACGGGGGGGGAGTTCACGTGGAACATTGCTCAGGCCACGCAAGGTCGGTCCAGGCCGACGGATATATAACTCGGGTGTCCCGATGTGTGGGAGACGGACAAGGAGTTATGTTGCAGAGAGCGGTGGGGTGTAGACAAGTCACCGGTGTCAGAACACGAGAATACCGCAGCTGTTAGAGCTGCCGTGTTAGCCTGTAGGGCTATACAGCGGGGCTAGATTGTAACTGAGAGACACGGAGATATGTGTGAGTGAGAAGACCAGAAGTGTACATAGTCGACAAGTATCTGTGAATGTAATTAAAGATTGTTGATGAGAAAAGGACTTGAGTTGCATTAATTGTACAACAGTGTTGGAGTGTAAGCCTCGGGACCTAAAACCCTAGACAACGGTACACGACAGGCACTAACCCTCCAGGAATTTGTATTTGATATTAATTACATTAAAGGTACTGAAAATGTGGTAGCTGATTTTTTACCCAGAAGTCATGACTGAGATATGTTTATAAGCTTTATTCAGATAATTTAAATACTTATATCATGTTGTCATTCTTACTTAAGAATGTCGTTGGCTTAAACAGTGTATGATACATAAGGACATGACTTATAAATCAAATAGTGCTATGTCAATATTTAATATGTAATATAAAGTACATCGTACTTGGTGATGATAAGTTTGAAAATGCTAATACTATGTTCTCTTCTATTTCTCGTTACAGATAAAATAAGATGTTAAACATTCTTAAATGTATTAATTTAAGATTTAATAGTCTGTATAATTACTAATGTTGTATGTTGCATTCAATGAAATATAATTTTAAACTTGATTACAAGATTGTATTTGATGCATTTATAACTCTATGATGTTTATGTTGTCATTTGATTTATAATGTTTTTGTATAATTTGTACTTTAGGTGTGACAATACAAGTATTGTCAAAGAGAAAGAGGGGGGGGGAGTGTTGAGTCCCTCAATAATAGATTGAGAAGCTTACATATTTTAGAACCGTTGGGGATAGGTGTTAGACCCAACCAACGTATTTTAATTCTGTTAGGGACGCTAAGTTAACTTTGGAGGGACAAAGAGTAAAGTTGGAGACGCTGGTGAAAGGTCGCCTACAGTTTATCAGGACGAAATGTGATATTTAGGCTAGCCATTTTTGTAGGGATGCTACATTGTTTTTGCTCGGACAAAGTCTGATAGCCGATGTTGAAGGGGGTCACCAAAATGTTACTGGGACTTAGGGTCTGACCAACCAGAAGAAAGTTGGCACAGGTACCACTCAGAACTATTAAGGTTCTACCAATAGAATTGCTAGAAATGTAGGACAGACGCCGTCATGGCATGGCCAGGGGTCCTTATATACTCTACCCAAACCTTAAGGCGTTCTCTCACTCTCAGAAGAACACAGATCACTCTTAGACCTAAGGTGATAGGACTGTGAGGAGTCGTGAGCCTAGCTGAGAAGTCTGTTTTCAGGTTTGAGTAGTTATAATTAGAATAGTTCAAATGTATTGTGTATAGGTTAGGGTTAAATGCCTATCAGTCTTATATATGTATTGATGAAATTGATGTATTTATAGTCAGTTAAGGCTTGTCGATATTATTGTTTTCAGCTAGTATAGTAAAGTTAGTACTAGTAGGTTAGAACTACTAAGTAACACTACAGAGGAGCAGACCAGGCAGAAGACGTGCTGGTGTAAAGAGGAAGGGACAAGGTTGCCTTGCCTCACGTGTGAGAACCATCGAAAGGGGATCATAGCGTTGACCAACCCTAGCTGTCGCTCAGTACTAGTGCCATTGCGTGACCACGGACGGACGTCAGGGGAAGACATCGCCCGATCCAATTGGGAGACGATACGCTTGACTGCGGAGCGGTTGAAGCAGCGACGATAGGCGACCCGTCAATCATCTACTCGACCCACCCCGCTGACCAGGGAAGTCGGGTCATGTTCATAGATTTGTCTTAGTTATTTAGTTTGTCAATGTACATATTGAGTATCTGTTATTTTTTATTTGTTGTTAATTCTTTAGCATTAAATGTCATTCTCTGTTATATTCACAGAGGCGTTTTTTGAGTTATTCGTATAGTCTCATAGTTAATCTTTGTTAGTGTAAGTTATAGACCCAGTAGAGCATTACTATTTACTATTACTCCTACTCAGTAGGACAGGATGCAACAAAGAAAGAGTTGCTAACTATTAGTACAATCTAACCCTAGACAACTAGTCATATAGGTGCTGGTGTCTATACCCCTATAGACCCAGTACTCAACATCTACCAGTATGAAAGACTATGTTTTGGGATATCATCTAGCCCTGGAATTTTCCAGGCTGTCATGGACAGTATTTTTCAGGACATTCCAAATGTTTGTGTTTACTTTGATAATTTATACATAACTGGTAAGAATGACACTGAACATCTTGAAACACTTGATAAGGTCTTGAAAATAGTTGGTAAAAAGGGTTTAAAAATAAACAAAGATAAATGTCTATTCATGCTGACAGATATTAGTTTTCTGGGTTATAGATTGAGTAGACAAGGTCTCAGACCTCAACCTGAGAAAACAAAAGCCATTAAAGATGCACCCAAAACTGAAAATACCCAACAACTAAGAGCTTTTTTGGGCTTGATAAATTACTATGCAAAGTACACAGGGAATCTGTCTGATAAACTATCACCACTGTACAAGCAGCTGCAGAAAAATGCAACTTGGCACTGGGGTAAACAACAAGATGCTGCTTTTAATGCAGCAAAAGAAGCTTTGTCTTCTGACACCCTGCTGGTTCACTATGACCCAGGGAAATGACTCATCTTAACATGTGATGCTTCACCAGATGGTTTAGGAGCAGTTTTATCTCACATAGATGAAAATTGTGACAGACCCATTTCTTTTGCCAGTAGATCTTTGAACCAGGCTGAGAAAAAGTATTCTCAGTTAGATAGGGAAGGCTTAGGCATCATTTTTGGTGTTAAGAAATTTCACAAGTTTCTGTTTGGTAGGGAGTTCACCATCTTTACAGATCATAAGCCATTACTGGGTTTGTTTGGGAAAAACAGGCCCCTGCCTGAGCATGCCTCACCAAGGGTTCAAAGATGGGCTATCACACAAGCCGCATACAATTATGAATTGAAATATAAACCTGGTTCTGAGAATAGTGCAGATGGTCTTAGTCGTTTACCTTTAAAAAACCAAAGCCTTAGCTATGTACCAGAAGATGTATTTGTTCTTTTCACTATCATGGATAACTCCAATATAAATGTGAATGATGTTAAGAGAGAAACACAAAAAGATGAGTGCTTGATAAAACTATATGAGTACTGTAAGAATAATTGGGCTGAAAAGTCAGTGAATTAGGATTTAAGACCATATAAAATAAGAAAACTAGAGTTAAGTCAAGAAGATGGATGTGTGCTATGGAGGTCAAGGGTTATTATCCCCAAAATGTTACAAAAAGAAGTTTCAAGAACTTTACATGATACTCATCTTGGTTCTTCCAAAATGAAGAATCTTGCTGATATTGAAAAATATGTAAAGCTTTGTTCAAGCTGTGCACAACATTCAAATCACCCAGCTACAGCACCCTTGCAAAACTGGGATTGGCCAATTGAACCATGGAAACGTATCCATATAGATTTTGCTGGACCCTTCATGAACAAAATGTTCTTAATTGTTATTGATTCACATTCTAAGTGGTTAGAAGTTAAAATCATGAACACAATCACTGCAAGTGATACCATTATAGAACTTAAGGAAATATTTTCAACCCATGGTTTACCAGACCAAATTGTTTCAGATAATGGGCCTAGTTTCACTGCTCATGAATTTAAACTATTTTGTATAGCAAATGGTATTGAGCCTATAACCACATCTGCAGAGAATGGTTTGGCTGAAAGAGCGTAAGGCATATTCAAAACCGCTATTGTAAAAATGAGTACTAGTAACAAATTTTCTCTCAGAGAAAGAGTTAACAGGTTCTTTGCTAAATACCGCACAACTCCTCATATAACAACAGGTGTTGCATCATGCGAATTGCTGTGTGGTAGAAAAATTAAAACTCACCTCGACCTACTACATCCAACTGTTCAAAAGTCTATTTCCCAACATCAACATACACAAAAATTAAATCATGACAAAACATCCATTGAGAGAGAGAGAGTTTAGGGTTAATGATAATGTGTATCTGAGAAATTATGGGAGAGGGGAAAAATTGGTGCCAGGTCAAATTGTTCAATGTACAGGACCTGTGTCTTATAAAGTAAAAACAAATAATGGACTTATTGTCCGTAGACATGCAGACCAGTTAAAAATAACTTGTGCAGATAATGAGTGCGAATCTGTCAATCCCACCAGATCTGACCGGTTCACACCAACTCAGTTTATTCCACAACCAATGTCTGTTGATATGAGTGAACCAAGTATTCTAGAGTCAGAAAATGTAAATCCTGGAATTAATGATTTAGTTCCTGAACTCCCTGAGCTAGAGAGTCCAGATGGTCAGAATCTAGAGTCACCAAATCAACAGCCACTGAGAAGGTCAAACAGGACAATCAAAAACCCCGATAGGTTGGACCTTTGATTTTGAAAGTTAAGAGGACTTTGAATTCATTGTTTTGTATTTTAATTATGTTGTGGCATATTTTGCATTTGTTTGTAAGGATTTAATCTACCAATTGGTTTTATTGATTCAAATCATATAATGTTCATGTTACAATTTATTTATTGAGTCATTAGATTGTTTAGCATGTCAGAAGTAATGCATATATATTATATAGTGTTTGGTATTGACTTTTGAGGTGTTATGAATTGAAAAGGGATCATTATTCATAATACAATCTTTCTTGTATTATTGCTTGGCAATTCTGTTTTGAAGTAGAAAATAAGAAGGTAGTTTTAGTTTTAAGATACATGTACTATCCTTTATCCTCTTGCAATTATGTTAGTATTTACTAAGGGAAAAGGGACGTAATATATTGGGATTTATTCTTAGGGGAAATCACTCTTGTATTACTGTAGTTTTATATTGTTTGAGTGATGTCCCTTCATGTTTATGTTCTTCAGTTAGAAAAGACAGAATAAAACGAGGCGAACACACAATGGCTTCTTCGTCCGTTGTATACCTAAATTAATAATACTCAATCCACTTCAGTATTGTTATTTCCATGTAAAGCACCGTGAGCCCGGCTCCTTGCTAGGATACAGCGCTATATAAATTATCATTTTATTATTATTATTATTATTCATATTCCAGATTAGCCTAGTGTGGTAGACACAGAAAAAAAAACAATAAATTTTTCTACTTTTCTTGTTCCAAATTCAAGAAAAAATATATGCAAATCCTCATTCCTTTGTATGGCATTTTTGTCAAGAATTGGGTGGCCTTAAAAAACATAAATAAAAATTCTACAACATTCAAAACTTGGATAAAAGGCAATCTTGAACATAGAATGATTAATCTACTTAACAGTAACGAGCAATTGTAATTATAAGACATATGAAGGAACAATATCAGCTTTGGATCTTTAACTAACTAGATTAAGTATACGTTTTTCATGGCCAACTATACTTAAAGTTTAAAATTGTTAATTTCAACTTCTCTGTTTCACCATGTGTATGGATAAATTATATATTCCCATAAAAGATCTTTCATCGCCAGTAAATACATATATAACATTGTAGTTTTGCATTGGTTCCAGGTAGCTCTTTTGGTTGAGAGTAAGAGAAATTGAGAAAGCAGCCCTACTTTATTTTACATATTTGATCCTATAAAAATCCCACAGTCCCTAGGCTTACTATAAGCTCCAAAATCAACACTTTAAAATAATATTTGGTGTTTACCCAGTCCTGAGGTTGAACTTGAAGAATAATATAATTACACTGTAATGTTGTTATCAAGATTATTTGGGGCACTTGATGAATGTAAAATTATTTATCTATTTGGGTAAGGCATATGTTCATCAACAAAACACTGTCATACAGCATCCGGTCTCATAAATTATTTTTGAAATTGTTAAGTGGTTGTTCTATAAAATAAGAAGTTCTACCTAAATCAGTTGATTTAAATCTGAAAAAAAACATAAGTAAAAGTGAATTATTATTTTAACTAATATTGGGACAAAGCAAACTGTTACTATGTAAAATCTTATAATCTGTATGAATATCAATATCACCCCAATATTATTATAATACATTAAAATGTGTCGGATGAATGAAAAAAAGCATATTCAATGAAATATTATCTTGTATTTTGTAGACAACTCAGCAACAAACTAAATTTTGAAAATAAATAATTATCTGATTAATCTGCTACTTTCAATACAGCCCTGAATTTCAAAGTATATATATATGTATTAGGGCTTTTATCGATTAAATTAAATTTAATCGTTAACTTTTGAAAAATTACCGATTAATTAATTGATAATTTTGTTAAGCTAAAAATAAAGATGTATGACGTCATTAAACTGAAAATTTCAAGGGAAGTAATAAAAACAGGCAATGGGTATTTTCATTAAGTTATTTTCAAAACAGTTAGCACTTAAAACAAGTTAAATAACGTACTAAAGTTGAAACACTTGAATGAAAATTTCAAACTAATTTTTATAAATATTAAAGTAATACAGCTGTATAGAAATTGTTTGATGATTAGTAAAAACATAAAGATCATCTTTTTATCCCAAGTGGTTCGAAAGCTATGATTTTTTTTCTGAGACCTCATAATCTCTTTTTTCACTGTTTCGTTTTCCTTCATATTTTGTGCCCTTTTATTGCATTTAAAATGCCCATAACCTTAACACGTACTATTGTTGAATTAACTATTAATAATAGTTTATTTTGTTGTTTTTACATACAAATGTCTCCATTTAAAAATGAACTTTCGTAAGCGTAAACTTTAAAATAACCTGTTTTATAAGGACAATGATATAAAAAAAAAACATTGTTTTTAATTACTGAAAATCCTACATGTGGAAGAAATCAGCAGTCCCGAGCCTGCGCTCTTCATGGGGCTTCCCGGAAAACCCCCNGAAGCCCCCCCCCCCCGGAGCGGTCACTGCTACAAGCGGCCGCCTGGGCGTCCAGGGCACTGGGCCGAAAATGCCTCCCACTAAAGTGTTCCTCCCGAGGGAGGTGTGGAATTTTCCTACGGTGACTCGCTATCAACATAGTATCACTTTGGCGCCACCACGGCATAGCTTACGAGTCTTTATAGATTAGATCGCCGCAAAGCGTGGGAATCATCACTGACCTAACCCCCACCGGAAGGTTTCCTCAGAGCTGGCGACCAATAGCGTTTCCTAGCGGTACCTTTTGCTATTCCGTACTGGCGCTCCTGGCCCTAAACCGGCACCGCTCAACAGCGTTGCTAGTTAATTGAGGGGGACGAAACGGTCGCTTCGGAGTAACCCGACCCTCAACGGGTACTTTGGTTTTCATCATCGGCATTGCATCTAAATGCTTTGCCTAAGATCCGTACAGCGACTGTAATCATATATGACTAGCACCTGGCGCCTAACAACGGTTTTCGGCTGTCCAAGCCAGGGGTTTGTTGGTTTCAGGTCATGGTCTGCTCCACGACCTTACTCGTCTGGTGAACCACGTAGAGGTCACCCCTTCTCGCCAGGTTTTTAATTACTTAACGGGACTAACTTTACATTTTTTGACATTATATTGAACTACTTATATTTAAATATATCTCCTAATGATAGAGTTTTTTTTTTTTTTAATTTCAATCAAATCAAATAGGTAAGTTATAGGCAATTTAAAAATGCCACAAAAGGGCACACAATGTGTCATGTGAAAGAAAACAACAGTGACGGAAGTGATCATGAAACTTATTTAAAAAATCATAACTTTGGATAAAATTATGATCTTTATTTTTTGTTAATCATCAAACAAATTCAATACAGCTATAAATTATTTCCCTATTTTTAAAATTAATTTGAAATTTTCATCCAAGTGCCTAAACTTTAATACGTTATTCAGCTTTTTTTAAAATTGGTAAGTATGTTTTAAAAATAACTCAATAAACAAAAATCAATGGCCTGTTTTTATAACTTCCCTTGAAATTTCAGTGTAATGACGTCATTATCTTTATTTTTAGCTTTAACAACATTATCGATTTATTAATGGGTAATTTTTCAAAATTTAACGATTAAATTTAATTTAATTGATAACAGCCCTAATATTTATATATTATATATATATTATATATATATATATA
>MUZC01001412.1:4909-41797 GCA_002072015.1 Radix auricularia
CCCTGGTTTAGAGAGGCTTGAAAAAGAACTACAAGGATTGGGGACAGTTCATTGCTTAATTCTTTTAATAACCTGGCAGGTAATTCATCTGGGCCAGTAGCTTTGTTTATTTTTAAGTTTTTTAGGAGTGAATGTATACCTATCTCATCTACAGTTATGTTACCTATTTCTTCCAATTTATTTAAATTTATTGAAATTTCCTTGTCGCCTGAGGCAGAAAATGATGATGCAAAATATTTGTTAAGGATATTAGCTTTATTTTCATTATCATTATAGGTTTTATTATTTGAGTCTTTTAGTGTGGCTATACCTGAAGGCTCCATTTTTTTAGATTTGATAAAGGACCATAAGTTTTTATTGTTATCTTTAGTTATCACACTGTTTATATAATTATTTTGGAGGTTACGGCTAAGTTTCTGTGTAAGGTGTTTAATTTGTAAGTATTTTTTGTGTATCCTTTCTAAATTGGTAGCCTTAAATTTCTTAAATAAATTCTCCTTTAGTTTGCAATACTTTTTAAGTTTAAAATTGAACCAGCATTTATTAATTCTATTTGAAGTTATTTTTGTTGGAACATTCTGATCCATTATGGTTTTTAGATTTGTTTTTATTTCCTTCCATATTTCTTCTACAGGGCTAACTATGCTGAATTTACTTAGGAAATTTTGTTGGAAATTAGAAGCTGATTGGTGTAATTTTATTAAGTTGCATTTATTCCAAAGATATATTGTTCTTCTAGGCATCTTATTTATTTTAGTTTTTATTGTGTTGGTTACCCTAACAATATCATGGTCAGACAGCCCAGGAATTATTGTGCAGTCTACTACTAATCCTGGTCTGTTTGTTAGGAATAAATCTAGTATTTTGTTTTTCCTAGTTGCTTTTTTTACTATCTGTTCTAGGTTTATGTTATTTATTGTGTCTAAGAAATGTTCATTAATTTCTTTATTATTTTGGTGGCTATCGATTGTATATTTTTTCCAATTTATATCAAACAGCATGGAACACAGGTTCTACTAAATGGATAGGTAAATGAACACTTCCAAATGCACAGTGTACAGTTGTGTTTCACAACCTATACCCTACTCTACCACTATGTTCTATCCTGACCAGTCACTTGGTGACTCTTCTAACCAAACGCTGGGGACGCTCTCCTACCCAAGCGCTGGGGACACTCTCCTACCCAAGCGCTGGGGACACTCTCCTAACCAGGCGCTGGGGACATTCTTCCTGTCTCCTACAGTACAGTCATCTCCTTATATTGGTGACCGGAGAATTTGTGGGTGACATTCAAGATGATCCTACGACTCAAGTCATAAAAGTTGTTTGCATTCATATTTTTCCCGGGACATATTAAAAACTGTGGGCGTGTCCCAGGTCTCTTGTCCAGGCTGGCTGCACTTAAACTGCCACCCATTGACCACTGTCCAACGACTGCGCCGGACAATGGCCGCAATAACTGGTACTTAAACTGAGAGGTTGCGATGTGGTATGACAGGATGCGTGATAGGCGAGGGGATGGGGGGATACGGGATAGTGCCCTGTTTCTGAGGACATGGTCACACACGTGTGTGTGTGTGTGAGAGAGAGAGAGTGCTGCGGAAATTAACAATTAATTTCTCGATTAATCGTTAAAAAATTATATTGATAAAAATTTGTTTAAAATTTAATAAAATATCTATATGTATATTGCGCATAAACAACCCTGTGCAAACGAGTATGACGAATGGCCCTCATAGGGGTCGACCACCGACCAGGTTATGGTTGGCAAGCAAAGCTGGTGTTCAGGCCCTCAAACATTTTTTGTTATAAATAATATTAATTAAAATATGGGTATTCTATGGCGTCGGGAAGGGGGCAAGCCTTCTCGGGTGAAACAAACCCTAGCGACGCCTCTGTGGGCATTTCTTTATCAGAATTGCTTTCCATTGGTTTTTGGGAAGCAAAACTTTTTTTTTCAAATAGAACACGGAAGACAATAGAGTCCTTAATTATAAGACCAGTAGTAAGGTACGTTAGTGAGACTTGAACCGTTACCCGAAATGCTGAGAATTATCTCAACACGTGTGAGGGGGAAATCTCCTGAAAAATATCCTTCCCAATGATGGAAAATGATGTCTGAAGAATCTGTACAAACTATGATCTCCACCAGTTTTACAAAGACTCACCCATAGTCACGACAATAAAAAAAAAAGTTTGAATAGAAGCATGTATTGGAGTAGGCCAGGGCCACACATGGGCTGTAGTACCACTGATGATGATAATGTATCAGATGTGAATTCATCTTCAGGTTGTCAGTGGTTCCCAACCTGCGGGTCTGACATGACAAAACCAAAGTGGTCAATAAAATAATTTCACCAACAACAAAATTGTATTAATTTCATATATTTTATAATTTATAATTATTTATTTATGCGTTGGGTGGTCTGGTATTAAGTGTTCATTTAAACCTAATTGCTCAATTTTTAGGATCGACTTATCTTATCTTAGATATACAGACGCTACTTCTATGCAGAAGATAATTGCGTCCACAGACCATGAGAGATGATCTGTTGGCAAGTGATGCAGCGGTCACAGGCCACGGCTATAGGGGTTCCACGCATTACCCCAGCCGCCTAACTATTGTCTAGTTAGGTACCCATTCGGAGCTGGGTGACTCGGGGACTCCTCGAACCCGTGACCATCGGTATGACAGTCGAGAGCGCTACCTCTCGACCACCACGTCCCACTTGATACATAACCATTCAAATTTCTTCACTTGTAAAAGAGATATAGAACTGTGATCTGATTTATTGATAAAATTATTTGTATTTCATTTTATTGGTTTATAAAATATACTCTCCACTTCTGGAAAAGGTAAGAATGACACAGAAATAAAAGGAACACAATTCTATTTTAGCACTTTTTTTATATGGTGTGAGAGTATATTCTGAAACTACCCAGATCGAGGTGGGCATAATAAATGCACAATGCTTAACCCCTCCAGTAGCCATTCCAATGTGTTACCGTTACAATAAATCAGAAAAGTGCTTTCATTGCTAACAAAGCCAAGACACGCAGTGTGTCGTCTTTCTATTGCCGGGTTCACGCGGGGAATTTTATTTTAAACAAATATATCACCAAAGTTATTTTCTTTGGAAAAAGATTTTGGTTTATTGGAAATAAAGAAAGAATATTGCTGTTTTGTTAACATGTAAACAACTGCAGTTCAAGTCAGATAATTTTTCACTAACAATTCTGTTCGCCAGCAACCTTTACATTAAAAAAAACTCATGGCATGCATCAAACATGCATGCATCATGACATTTAAAATAATATGTGAGCTACACTCGCCCACCACATCACATGCCTGCACCACCCCTGCTCCCAATCTCTAGATTTTCTTGTCAATGAATGGGTTGCCTGATCAAACCAGAAAACCCATCCACTATTAATATGTAGTTAAAACTAATAAAAATACAAGACAATAAATAAATCACGAATGAGCTAAGTGAGGTAATAATCTGTATGTAATAGATACCCGGAAAGCTTTTTTTTTTTTTGGTTATTTTTTTGTAAAAACATCATCAAATATATAAGAATTGTCATTCTTGATATTTTTTCGCTTTTGGTTGACGCCCTTTAGCACGGAGCTGAGCTCAGGCGTAATTATAGAAAAACCTTTGAAATTGTTTAGAAGGAAAGGTTCGTATGGTTGTTTTATTTAATTTTACTATCTGATTACCATTTTATGTAAGAGCTCCCGTTAATAAAAATAATTTTTTCCATCTCACTAGTTTTTTTTTTTTTAAATGAGTTCCAGGACAGAGCGCGCAATACACAACGTTTCATAGTGACATATCTGAAACTAAGCAGAACTGAGGCTGGCGCGTGCTAGAGCGTCCTTACTTTAATGTTATCTCGCACGTGCTATAAAAAAACGCTCGGCGGTTAGCAATGCAAATGGATTTTCTGTGCGCATCAAGAGATCAAATAAAATGGCGATACATCCACCAGATTGAAACGGTTTCGCGGACAACTGAGTAAATATGTCACATTGAGTAAAACGTTCGCAATCAAAGTACACCGGAAGTGATGTGGAACAGTAGCGCCAAGTTCGCTATGACCCTCTCCCCAGTCCATTCACTATTCTACTCCTTTAAATAACAGTGCTGACGTGATATTACCCGCAAAAAAAAAAAAAAAAACGATGCCATCTCACTGTTGATATGACAATTTAACAGTATTGTCGGACACACCATATTCTGGGGCGAATTGGTTGTCTAGGAGTCAGGAGTCCCTAGATAGCCTGGGAATCAGGTGATGGTCTAGTAATCTCTTGGTGATGGGACGGAACTTGGGCTGGTGTCAACCGGTGCGGTGCGGTAATTCTCATGATGGCAGACACTGTCACCTCCCATTAATAAAAAAATTCACAGTGTAATAACGACAATAACATAGTGCAGCAACGACAATTACATAGAGTAACAACGACAATTACATAGTGCAACAACGACAATTACATAGAGTAACAACGACAAACACATAGCTAAATTGGTATCAGAAGTTAAACATATAATTAAGAATTGTAGAGACCTTAAGTTATATTTATTGTTAAATTAAGTTTAATTCTTCGAGTGGTCTTCTAAATCGATCATTATCAAAATAATTCTAGAGACAAATGAAAAAGCCATAACTGTCCATGGTGGATTGAATATATAATCTTATCTGTATATGCCTTGGTTAAAAAAAAAAAAAAAAAAAAAAAACTCTCCTCACATGAAACCTTACACAGATTAAAGGAAATAACTAAAGGCATATTGTTAGAGGTTCTAGGATGTCCCATTCAGCTATGAAATTCCAAACATCAAATTCTTTACGAGAGACAATATCGGCAGCCTAAATATATCTTTTAGAGGTTTTCATTACTTTAGAAGGCTTACTTTTAGATAGATCATCGATGAACGAAGTTAATTCCGGAACTTACACCCATAATTATTGAAGTCTTTTTGGCTGAAGATTCTAAAATTTTACGGCTACTCTTTTAAACGTCTGGATCTGATCTTGGCATTCGACTGAACGCGCCAGAATCTCTTGTTTCCCATGCCTTTCAATTCTAAAACTTAATATTCCCTGAAGAGGCGTCACTAAGTGGTGCGACAGTGCGGACCGCACTGGGTGACATCCTCTCTAAGGTCGACAGCAAAGTGTAAAATTATGTATGCCCCCGTTACGAAAATGAAATGAATATGTTTCTATGAATACTACGCTTTAAATGTTTTCCTATATGCACTTTTATTGACAAAACACGGGGTGAGGTGGGGAGGGGTCTGAGTTGATATGATATGACATGATATAATATGATATGACATGAAATGATATGATGCGATATGACATGATGTGATATGATATGACGTGATGTGATATGATATGACGTGATGTGATATGCCATGACATGATGTGATAGGCCTATGTAATGACATGATATAATGTGATATGATATGACTTGACATGATGTGATATGAAATGACATGATATGATGTGATATGATATGACATGATGTGATATGATATGATTTGATGTGATATGACATGACATGATTTGATATGTAATGACATGACATGATGTGATATGATGCCCTCTTTAACATAAATTCTTTATTTTCTACTATTCCTAGCTGATGTTTTCCTTCCCAAAGAAATGATTGTCGGTTCAATGAAAACTGCCAACTTTATTTTGTAAAAGCTCTTGTGCCTTCTCTATTTTGGATACACATCAGGACATCAGAACTAGGATTCATATTCACAAGTGGAAAACTTACACTAAGTTACACAGAACTTTAAAAAAATATAAAAAATTAGAAATAAAAATTATAGAGACAAAATAAATGATCACTTGTTTATGAACAGGGCAGTAAAAACCTTTTCTTGAGGATATTGCTATTCAGAAATGACTTTATGCTTCTAATGAAGTTGGAGGGTCCTAAATTGGTGTGAGATGTGAAAATAACTGTTTTTAAAAGCAGGGACAAATTTTATGAAATTACGAACCCTAAACATTTATGTCTTGAAATGTTAATAATAGTTTCCTTATTTGAAATTTATATTGGTGTTTCACTTTTTAAAAAATTCTGGATTCAATACCTTCCTCTCCTTTCAATATACAGCATTATATTTTTAATTTAAAGATTTGTAAAATCTTTAGAAAAATTACCCATCAACTTTTCCCCTCTTATTTTACTTATTTGTGAATAATTAACCAATTAACAATCTTTAAAAATGATTTTGATCCTTTCAATAATAAGTTACTTTATCTCTATTATTAGGGAATACTTTCATTCATCCATGCTAAAAAAGGGGGTATTTTGGTTGTTGAGCATTACACTTTTTTTTTTTTGCATGGAACAGGAATACATCATCTCTTTTAATGCTAGCATTAAATAACTTTTAGCTTCACTGCCTACCAAAAATACAGAAAATACAAACACTCTCTATACAGCTACAGAGTTTGTGCCGAAATCCTCCTGAAGGTAGGTAATAAAGATCAACCCAAAGAAATAGAAGAATTAATGAATTTAATAAATTAAGACATGTCTCTAAACTTTGTGTTTGCCTATGGAATTTCTTCAATAATCATATCAGTAGATCAGAGTATAACACTAAGTTATCTCATTGAAATATTTATTTCCTTATTTAGACTTACTTGATCAAAGTAAAGGTAATGTGTTGGAAAATTTCAGCTAAAGACAGAACACTGCCCCAACAAACTCTTACTTAACACATGAGACCACAAAAGCAACTAAAACTGCTTGTATTGCAGGCTGGGCCACTGGAAAAAATGACACATCTGTTCATATAATTCAAGCCATGGTAGTGTGAGAGTCAGATGCCCTGAAAATGTTGTATGACATTGTTAAATAGGTGGAGCAGTTTCCCTGTTGCGTAAAACTGCATATAATTTGCTAGTAAATTCACTTAGGTCTAATGTTACCATTGAGTTATTGTGTATCTTGTACAGCTGGACATTTATGCTTAATTATTTTTACTTTACATTTTATAAGACTAAAATGTACAAAATAAAACAAAAAATATTTTAAAAAACGCTTTAAAAAAATTAAACATTCAATAAGTTAGTAATTTTTTGCAAGCGTATTTTCATTTGGAAATTTTTGACTTACATCAAAAATGTAATAATTAATCATACAATAAAATATTTTTTATTGGCTACTTTCCTTTTAAAAATTACACAATGTTTGTAATATAGACTCAGTGAAGAGTAGCAACTACAATCAATAGATTGTACATTTAAAATTTGTGATTGTAGCTTTTTAATTTGTTCAAGATATCAACAGAAAATATGAAATTTAAAAATTTAACAAAAGAATTAAATTAAAATGTGTCTTAGACTCTAGGCTAATATCAAGTAATGTCCATGAACATTTTTATGTTAATTCAGTACAAATAAATTTAATAACTGCAATTTATCATTTTCAAAATTTAGTAAAAACACAATGACGCATGAAGGCCGTAGAACTGTTAGCTTCTCGTATTATGCCTGAATAAGTGTCTGAATAATATGTAACTTATCAAAATTTCGGCCTATGTATAAAGGGAGACTACCAAGCGGTAATACCTGTGAAAAAAAAGTAATAGGATTATTTCCTTTTCAGAAACTACTTTCGGTAGTAACCCATGAATCATCTGTTGCAGAACGTTCAAAAGCAGACTGTTTTGTCAAATTTCATTAAAAAAAAAATCTTAGACGACGGAATGGTGTCTCGTATATTTATAAATTTAAATTAAATCGTTAACTTTTGAAAAATTAACGATTAATTAATCGTTAATTTAATTAAGCCAAAAATTAAAAATTATATTGTCATAGTCATAAGTATTACTTATTAAGCGTTCTTGTTGAAAACCTAAATAACACTAAAATGTCTCTTTTGTGTGCGACCTTTTAACCAACTACGGAAAAAGACAGGTGTGTTGACATTATTTGGCTCAAGTGATGAGCGGGTCTAATTGACAATATAACCAGTGAAGCTGAACAATTATTTACAATGTAACTGATGTAACAGGTATTCGCAAAACGGTCTTGGCAAGGAATGACATTATCGGATATCGGTGTTCATTACGTTTCCAAAATTGAGGGTTAATGGATTCAGGAACTTTCATTTCCATTTTATAACGCAGTAATTCATCAGACGGTAACACTTAAATCATTGAGGTGATCTCCCCTGCTCTCTATTTCCCTGATTATCCCATGTGTTCCTGTGCCAAACTAATTTTCTTTAATGATCATTTTCCTCTAGCATCTGGGACCCCTTGTACAGTTTTAGTGAATATTTTGTCAACATATCCTTTTTATCATCAAAGTATTGACATCGATGATTATTATATTGGTTTAATAGCCAATTATTTTATGTGCTGTACTCTACATTCTGTTTTTAGTATATAAAATGAAACCAATGCGAATAAAGCTTATTATAAAACTTTTGTGAGGTCAAATTTACCAACGTAATAAAATATTAAAATATTTAAGGTAGTGGAAATTAACTTTAAATTATTTTTAAAATAACAATTATATCTCCCCCCCCCCAACACACACACTGATATTTAAATTTGTACTTAAACATCTCGAAAACATTTGTTAACTTATAAAAATGAGAACATGAAAAAAATGGAGAATGATCGTGAATTGGTGGCGATATAAGTTAGGGTGCCGCTCTGTGTACCATACACCCCTGCCCTCTTCCCAAGTGACGCCACAGTTCTTCTCTTACCACTACTTGTCAGATACAGTGTAACGCTGTCTATTGAATGCGTTAACAGTAGGTCTGGTTCTAAATACATTGCAAGAAGTAAGAAAAAAAAACATTGTTAACACATGCACGTCTTAATAAAAAAAATTTAATACGAGGTAAAAGTGTGTAAGTAAATAAAAATAAAGTAACTAATTAATTGAAAAAAAAAATGTCTTAATTTGTAATTGATTAAATTAATTTTAATCGATCAAAATTTTAACGACAATCGTTAATTAATCATTAGTTTCCGCAGCCCTAGTTCACAGCCGTAGTAATGAGGTGTCATCAAAGTGAGATAAGTTTGAAAGATTCATTCACCATGCCAGAGGCGTTAGTAGAGGGGTGCGGTCTGCACCGGGTGACACTATCACAAGGGGTGACACCAATGTCTAAAATCATGTATTTTCCCGTCATTTTGTACTGGCAGACTCGGAGGTCTATGAGGTAAATGGTGAGGGGGTGACACAGGATGCCAGGATCTACCGCACTTGGTGACACCAACCCTAGTGACGCCTCTGCCTCATGGACTGGTTCTTATGTAACGTCAATGTGTAGGCTGAGTGGATAGTCTTGAGCCCAGTCACATGACCTCGGTAAGACCATTACAGTTATGGGATAAGCCATCCAGTTGTGGCTCTGAGTGAGTCAGCGTTTAGAAGTGCCCCCCCCCCCTTTCTTGTTTTTTTTTCTTTTTTTAACCCACCTCATATTAGTAGTGACGTAGAGAGGATGCTTTAATACACTGTAATTATTCAGACCTTCAAAACTGTTTAAAAAATCACCCTTTAATAAAACTTTACTTCATAGACTTACATCTTAAAGTATGTGTGCCACCCATATCATTTTTTTAAAAAAAATTGTATTTCACCTGTTTGTTTTGTGAAAGGTGGTGAACTGAAATATAAACAATCTTCGTATTGACTTCCAGTTCTAAGTCTTCCACGCGATGTCCAGACCCTATTGAGGATACCGTTAAGGGATTAAATAAAGCTGATAAAACCTCTTGGCATTGCATGACCCCCAAGAATAGCGATGAATGGAATTTCAGCTTGATCACCTTCCACACTTGATTCATGTCTGTTATTTCATACTGGGTATTTGTTCCAGTCCGGTTGATGTCTATGACAAGGCAATTGATTGATAAATCCTAACTAGTGAATATAGCTGAAATTAGCTGGATCTCGTGGTGAACAACGAGATTTCGGGAGGAATTAAATACAAGAGCAAGAAATTCAAAATGAAAAAAAATGTGTTTTTTTTTTTTTTAAATTTTTAGTCTATATTATATGTCCTAATACTATTGGATAGTGTTATTGATGAAAGCATTGTTTGATCCTATGGTGAAGTAAATATGTATAAAAATTTCAAGCCTACGGGAATTAAACATTATGATTTTTCTTTTTTGGATGAAGTGAAATAAATTCAATATCTCAGATTCATTATCCCGGTGTGATAAAATATCACTGAAGATCTTGTAACGGGGATATCTCATCTGTACGTGTTCACCAACCAAAGTTTAGAGACGGCCACAACTAAGTCCACTGATGCTTATATATAGCTTTCTTTAAAAGGTACCAGGTATTTGTGTGACCACTGTCCAGAATTGTGTATGTCTGACTCAGTAAACTCACCCATGGCTACAGCCCCCTCGATACGGGGCTCATTAAGTTAATTGGAGCTGATGGGAGTTATCTAAACTTGAGTACGTCACCAAGACATGACGAGACTCGGTATTCATCAAGAAAGTAAAACTGATTATGATGTCATTCTGAAATTTTCCATTTGAAAAGATGTATTAAAATTAACCTTTAAAAAGTGAAATTATAATCTCGAGTCTCGAGCGCAATAACTCTAGTGACGTTTTGATGAATGATAGACCTATATCTATAAATAAATCACGTCTTAAGTCAGTTTTTAAAAAAATATTGTGTAAAACTTTGTGTAGTATTGTTCGTACATAATCTATTCAATGTACATGCTGTACTTGTTTATTATAGTAATAAAACAATATTATAAATGATGAGTATGTTAATGTGTAGAAGTTTGAATTTGGGACTTGCTATATGACCTAATAATTTTCTCGCCATCCTAGACTAATAACAGTACATTACAGTTTGGTACTGAGAGATCTTTTTTTTAAACGTAATTTCTTTTGTAAATTGCGTTTATACATTTGAAATGTCTGTGCACGTGTGAGCGTGCACATGCGACTCCCCAAGAACCATACCAGATAGAAGGTTCGGGTCTTTTCCAAATATGCTAAAAATACCGGAAAAATTGACTGGATTTCCTAGAAAATATATAAAAACGAAAAGAAATCATTTATTTGTCAATTTCTCGCCACCCATAACAACTATCGTGTTGAAACAAACGCCTAACAATAGCTAATAATATTTAGAATAATGTTGGAGAAGGAACTTATGAAATATCACTTTTCTTTCGACTCCGGTAATTCTAGCAGCAATTTGTAGATAACAATGGTTTTTTTAAGTTTAAAAATTATTGTTTTGAAATGACTTTTAATGTAATCTAGAATGATAATTAATTGGCTTTTCCCGCTTTGTGAATGCTAATGTTAGATTGTTGCTTTGTCAGCATTATTGAGACACATCCTTGGTGTGATGTAGCGTGAGGGGATATGACGTCATATTGTGTTTTGTTTCAGAATTACTTATTTGAATCGACATTTAATGTAATCTAAAATGATTTCCCTCGAATTTAAAAAAAAGGAAATTTCATGTTGTACATTGCGTTTAAATACTCATTCGCGATTACTTGTTTTTAAATAGGTGCCTTCATTATTGTTATTTTGAATATGTACATTATTTAAATCTGACTATTAATAGTGTGAGCAGGGCAGGTCTTATCTGAATTTTCACTTATTTTCCTTTTAAATTCCCTATCCCTAACCAAACTTGACCCCCCCCCCCCGCGCCCACCCGCTATCCGTTTCGCATACTAAGCCGCACAGGGCCCCGCAATTGCTGAGACTTGCCCTGAGTCTGAGCATTTGACGTTGTGGTATTTAAAGTATTTTTATTTTTTAATTACCGGTTATAATGCGTTTCATGATCAAGCATATTTGGTCAGAAAAAAAATTCCTTAATTTATTTCCACTCAATTTAATGGCAAATAATAGCTCTAGTAGCATCTGTGTTTTTAGAGCGCAATTAACGCCCCTTCATTTGTATTGACGGGGTACCTCGTGTCTAGTCAGCGTCCATTTACCAGGGCGTGGCATGTGGTCACAGAGTCGGGGAAAGTGAACCAAACAAAATTAACGAGATTCATTGTTCTTGGTTTTTGTAAAAAATGTCTACCACTACCTAACCCGCCCATGCCGATTGGAAACGTGTGACAGCAAAGAATGGATCATAAAACCTCGTCGTGTGGCATGGTGACCATGTCAAATAGACTCCCAGCAGAGGTGCTCAAACTTCTGTCTGGAGTGACAGCAAAGAATGGATCATAAAACATCGGTCGTGTGGCATGGTGACCATGTCAAATAGACTCCCAGCAGAGGTGCTCAAACTTCTGTCCGGAGTGACAGCAAAGAATGGATCATAAAACATCGGTTGTATGGCATGGTGACCATGTCAAAGAGACTCCCAGCATAGGACTTCACACTTCTGTCTAGACTGACAGCCCAGTTTTATAGTTCAAATTAAATTTAGTTCTTGATAAGAAACATTCCTTTGGATTTGAACTTCCTGCCGCTGAATAACCGTGGACTGTGAATAAAGAACCTCGAAGAAAGAAACAGACAATAATTGTATCAATTGTGGGGTTTACCAGCAAATGGGGCGCATGATTTTCTATAGGAACTCAAATAATAGTTTTAGAACTGCTGTCTTTACTGGTCTTTAGCACATGCGTGACATTACAAGAGAGGGGTTGGAGGGGTGTGATTCTTACATTTCAAATTTTATGTTAATTTTATTAGATTTTTGTTTGTTTGTATTTTTATGGGTATATTCTTAAAAATGTGTTGTCTTATTCGTGTCCAAAAGAACCATCGAGTGTCTTCACCCAACCCTCACCCCGCCTCCAAGCTCTGTAAATATCATTGACTATGTTACAACTTTTGAAATAACTAAGCTTGTACTTGTACTACACCATTTACCAAATATAACCTATATAATCAACAACTCCCAAACACCCTGCATGCTTTTCCCCCCTCCAAAGGGGTTTGCTTACCTCATCAAATACCATCTTAAATAATTTACATTACCAACCGAGACCCCGCACCCTCCACTCTTCTGACACATAGAGTAAATCTTATTGATTTGCTAAGCGGTTTTGTTTGTTTCTTTTTTTTTTTTAAACACTGAAATAAATCATTGACATTTAAAGGCCATTTTAAAACATGAGTCGTTAAGACTTTGACTTGCATGCCCAGTGCCGCGTTTAAAAGTTCACCCAGAAAATATTGCAGTCCATGGTGTCAAATAGTGGATGGGTTCTTGGAATATGATGAAAATAAAATTCAAGGAAATTTTTGCAGAAAATTATTTTTGCTTAAGTGTATTCAAATTCTCATTACGTATTTGAGTGAGTGATCAAGTGACTGAGTGAGTAACTGGGTGAGTGACTGGGTGAGTGAGTGACTTGAGTGAGAGTGTATGCTTGAGGCGCATCATTGAAGAATATACAAGCTTTCTAGTTTATTGAGTAGACAAATCTGTCCAATAGATATATTCATATTGATATGTGCATCGGAAGTTCGTTTCTTATGGCTTTGCCCCCATTTTGAAAATTAACTCTTACGCTGCATATTTTCACTTCACTTTTTAGTCTGGATTTTTATTTTTGAAAACGCTGTGAATAATTAAAATATTTACGAGCTCAACTGTAGAACATGATACGAACAGAAGACAGAGGACGGAACACAACTCAGATTAATAAATCACCGACGACAGCTACTCAAATTTCTGATTTAAAAAGATTAATAATTTTGTTTGACGTGACTACACATAAAATAATGTGTTAAAATCTTTGTCTATTGCATGTGTGACGGATTATGATGAGAAGAGGTCAAAAAAATTAGTTAAAACGAAAAACGAATTCACTTCGGGAAAACTAAGGAAGTAATGTATTTTAAACTTAATCGTTCCCGTATCATTCTGTTCAAATTTCGTACAACAGATTACCATCATTTTTTTTTTGTACTTGCTGCCTTTTGACTGCCCCTACGCCCCCCAAATGCTAGTGTTTATGTCAATATCAGGACATACGTCACTAAACCTTCTGGAATAGTCGGCACAGGGCAAACGGGCTTACTCAGTTGTACGCCGAGCTCTTCAGTCGAGAAACCATGAATGGCGATACACTATTAATATTCTTCTTTTCAAACTACTCTTTTTTAAAAAGTGCCCTCCATATAGATTTGTATCCTTATTTAGCACTGCCTTATATGGCACTTAAAAGTTGGTTTGCGGTTAGCAGGTGTGACGTTAAACGCGAGCCTCTCTACTTAGGAATGTTAACCTTTTAAATAACAGATCCACCCATTGCGTTGAAGGATTAACTCATGGGCGCAGCAAATGTTTGGGGCGGGGAGGAACACTTCAAACGACACTGAACTAACTTTACCGATATTCTATATTTATATTTTAATTTTAGAATATTCTAATTGGAAAAACAAAAGTAATAATAATGGTAAAAAATAATGATAATAGCTACATTAAAGATTGTCATCAGCATCACTGTCATTGTGACTGCTGGGCGTATTTTTGTTACATTAAGCCATCCATCACTGCTTCTTAACTGCTCCTCGGGATCCATGTTTACCAAACACCAAATAAGTTTGTCAACACATTCGGACGTAAGTATCGCCACAGATGACTGACCCCTTCTCTCATAGAGGCGTGATGTAATAATCAGCTGGACGGCCCAATGTAAGTGGTTTGAGGAGTTGTGTGTGTGGAGTAGAGGTTCGTCCCAGGGGACCTGTCGTTTTTCTTTGGTGAAGGGCATACGAAAATGTTAGCCCGTGCATGGCGGCACCAATCATAGTGACATTGCTAACCATATAATTTTGCATTGAAACTAAGTGTAACGAAATATTTTCTAAAATATATTTCTATCATTGAAAATTTGAATAATTAAAACTAAAAAAAAAAATGAAGATTTTGAATTATCATATTCAAATTAAAGCATCGAATCCAATTAATTATTTAAATCTAGAATTCAATACAAAAAAATTGAAAAACAATCTAAATTTTGGTATTAATTTACATTTTAGGAGCTTCTTAAACAAAAGGGTCATGTTTACTTTTTTTTAAAACAACCATTTTTTGCTGCATAAACTCGATCAGCCACCCCCATGACTTCATTAAATTAAAATAGAGACGAAAACAAAACTTACTTTGTGAATAACACGTCATAAATGATGCAGTAATAGTCATAATAGTAAACAAACGTGTTGTCTCAGTGCACTATTACAAGTAAGGTCTATTCTAGGTCAGTTCTATTTTAGTATATTTTTAAACATAAAGATGGCTTTATTCTTCGCTTTAAGCATTCCTTTATAAAAATAAACCCCACCAACACAAACAAAAAGTACCTCCTCATTCATATAAATAAAACAAATCACAGCAGTGTGAGTGTGCTGATCCTCCCCCGCCCTACTTTAGTGGGCCTCTGAGGGGCAAAGGGAAACACCCCCGTCTAAACTAAACCAGCCAATGAAAAATTAGATGACGTCATTCGCGCCGTTGTCGAGTGTCAACAAAGCCGGCTGCGGTCTGCGTCGTAGGGGTATAACCGCGGAATAAGTCCATTCGGCATATCATCCCTTGTGCTAAAGGCTGTGTTCATTCTTACCTCCCATTTTACTTTATTATATTACACATTTTGTTGTTTGTTAAACCAGATTTTATATTTTCAAAATGGCACATAGAGCTACAAAGAGTGGAATCGCACTTGAGGCCCAACAGAAGGTATGTAGCTGCTTTTGAAACACATAAATTTATAATAAGGATAATTCATTAATAATGCATAATAACTTTTTAAAAAATGTATACTTAAACTGAAATATTTACCCCCCAAAAATGATGTAAAATGAAATTATGGATGTTTTTTTGTTTTTTTTTGGGTGGGGATGGGCAAAAATGCAAACTACGTTTTTATTCATCCACTCTGTCGTGCAGGCTTTAGACACTTTAGTTTAGATCAACATAACCCTAATTACTAATTAAGACATAACTTGTCATTAGTCATTAGTCAAGATTGCTATGTAAATTTCCCTTTGTTGACTCAAATCTAAATTTATTTTTTAATGGTCATAGATTTCATTAACAATAATACGACGTGTGTATTAGTTTTTTTTGTTTTTTTCGAGACCTTATAGCCTTATTAGTTTTGTCTAGTCTTATCTGACATAATGCTCTCACTTCTCAATAAGTATAAGACATCATGATTTTAAAATGATTGGTGCTCGTTTGTCACTTTAAAAAAAAAATATTTTTTTTATTTGTTTGTTTGAATCAGACATATTTAAATGTATTTTTAATATGTTAGTTGTTGGCAGTTGTTGGAATTATTGTTATGGCCTTGGCACTAAATAAAAATGTCATGTGTTGTCACTAAAATAAACTCTGAACTAGATTGTCATTTCATGACTGAATTTCTTCAAATTTTTGGACCAAAAAGTAAGTTCAACTCGCTTTTACGCGTATGTTGAGATTGAAATAACATGTCTCATTTCTTAAACATGTGTCAAGGCGTCGCGTGCCCGGATGTCCCAGTAAACCCTCTTCCCATCCGCCCCTGTAGTTGTGCCATGAAACCAAAGGGGGGATTACTCTTAAAGTACTTCCTCGGTTCGCACTGTTATTAACTTGCCATACGTCTTCACCGAGGCGTGACTAATCTCACCGATTTGGGGCTACACACACCGTCACCGTCACAGTGTCACTAATACATCACTCACGGCGTCGCCACACATCCCGCCGTGACGTGGGTCATTAGGTGGGTCATTAACATGTCACCGGACCCCCTGACACGACTGGTCAGTCAGCATGTGTGTGGGTCACTTCAAGTAGAATCGGCCAGTGACAGGTGGTGTTGTTTCACCGAGCAGATGCCGATGTCGTTCATTTAGAGATCATAGCACAACGAAACATCGCCGAGTTGGTCTCACGGAAATGAAATGGTAAAGTTATTGCCACAGGCCACAGTAACAGTTAACCCCCCCCCCCCACACACACACAAAGTGTCACCTCGGTCAGCTGTACTTGAATATCAGAAGTTCAAACAAATAGCAATGGGCATGAATATTTTTAAACAGAACATCAGACTATGATGTTCTCGTATATACCGGTGGCATGGTAAACATTTGTAGTGGATCAAACGACGTGACTCGGTATAGTTTAATGGTGGCAGGGTATGGTTTAATGGTGGCAGGGTATAGTTTAATGGTGGCAGGGTATAGTTTAATAGTGGCATGGTATAGTTTAATGGTGGCAGGGTATAGTTTAATGGTGGCAGGGCAGTTATAAGGGGGGTGGGGGAGAGATGTCGCTACCTATTTCTGTGGTTTAAAAAAACATCCCTAGTTTATCGTGGTAAAAATCTTACACACTGTGACCCCTTTCTCAAGCTTGTGTCCGTGAAATATATTCTTTAGAATGGATTTGAGAGGACATTTCTTCTCCGAAGGTAGTGGAAAGTAGTTTTTTCTTTCTTTTTTTCTGCTTTGTTCTTCGAGCAAACGTACAAAACGTTCGATGAATGATGGGGTCAACAGATTGTATCATAATAAATCCCATGGCCCGTGACCCCATTTATTTGTTATTGAATTTATCCGTCACAGATGAGCGGCCAGAGAAGGCTTCGACCCGATCCATGACGGTGCGAAAAATGGTTTTTTTCAGGTTGTGGGGCGGGGGGGGGGGTCTAATTTCTTAAAGGTGTGTGAAGATATGTGCGCTGAATAATCCATTTCCAGGACCGTCCTGTCCCGCCACCAGCCCAGCTCCACCTTGAGCAAACAAGAAATCTATGTTTAGAAGCTGGAGATTGTGATGCGGTCCTTCTTCACCCTGCGTGATTCCTAACGGTCTGTGATCATTATAAAAAAAGTGTAGTCGTTGGTTGGGAGGTAGTAGGGGTATGGGGGAATGTTCCCTAATTTTCTTAATTTTATGACAAGAAGAGATTTTGTCTGTTCATTCTACTCTATTACAATAAGTGCTCGTTCCTTCTTAGTTTTATGGGGTTCATTTATATTACACCAGGACCAGGGACTAGTAACACGTTATTGATCATTTGAAAAGTCAACGCCTCGCAATTAATGAGCCATTTTATGATCAATAGATCACTGAATAGAGAATGGTTACATCGAATAGCTTCATCTGCTAGTTTCTATAGTGTCATACACACGTGTAGGTATGCATCATACATTCTGTATTCGCATACTCGGCCTAGCCTAGTTTATCGGTCTAGATTCGGACATCTGTTAGTCAGTAACATATTCTACTCGGCCCGAGGTTGCGTCTCTGATATTGACCTTTTGGGATGTTTTAATAGTTGAAGGCGGGGTGTTTAAATAACAGGTGACCTCACAACTTTGTTGGTAGAGTCAGTATACCATGAGCTCACTACTGATGCATACTGTGTGATACAGACTACAGACTATCTCTGTTGTGTGAGAATCCAGTAGTTATTAACTAGAGCTGCCCTCTACATCTCCCTGGGGTAGGGTGGGTGGAGGGGGTGGTAAGGCACATTCATTCTCAAACCTAAGCCTCGATTGTATTATCCTAGGGAAGGTAAGCCTTAAGTTCAGAGGTTCTCTCAGAAGAACCCATTGCTACCACTTGCCCACCCGAGTAATGCTCAACTAAACGTATTGTATTGTTTACAGCTTACAGTTTCTTCGTGCGAACCTACAGAATGAAAAATTGTAAGACCTTTCCCGCGGCCTTTCTGCGAAAAGCCACGCCTTCGAAATAACCGCTTTACCCATGTTGAACTTAAACATTCACGAGTTCTCATGGGCTTAATAGGACTTTGGTATTCTTTATAATGGCAGGGGCGGGAAGGAAATGAACATTGGGAACTCCACCCTATAGACGAAACTTGACACCCATCTCCGACCAACGCGGTGACCTCACATGCGAAACTCCCCTGCGTTGAGTCACCGGCCCCTTGTCACTGCTCAACAAACGACCGCCTGTTGCTGGTCCGCAGTTCACACCCTTCATCGGTGTGAGTGACTCGGTGCTTGAGTGTGCTACACACAGTCGCACCACATCATCGGTGTGAGTGACTTGGTGCTTGAGTGTGCTACACACAGTCGCACATCATTGGTGTGAGTGACTTGGTGCTTGAGTGTGCTACACACAGTCGCACCACATCGTCGGTGTGAGTGACTTGGTGCTTGAGTGTGCTACACACAGTCGCACATCATCGGTGTGAGTGACTTGGTGCTTGAGTGTGCTACACACAGTTGTACATAAGACTCATATAGTCTCTCTCACACACACACAATAGTACATAATCACAGTCACAAACACATTCGAACATATTCCCAACAGTACGTATATACAATCACACACGGTTACACATGACCACAGAAATACGTAACACACCGCAGCACAGTTTGATATACGCGGAGGAACATTCACATATACACAGTACACAGTGGCACACATCATTTGTACAGCACATACACATGTAGCGCGTCATCACAGTCTCACGCATACGCAGTCGTACATTTATACATCAGCACATACACACATCAGCACATACACACAACAGCACATACACACAGCGCATACACACAACAGCACTTACACACATCAGCACATAGACACTATATCGCGAGTGATACAAGTGGCTCGACACGTTGTAATGTCGAAGGTGTGGATTAAAGGCGTAGTTCTGGATTAAAACTGTCAGTGTCACGGACTTCATCCGCCTCATTGTTATTCTTGGCTCCGTGCACCTTGAATATGTAAATAGTATAATGCCTCCTCCCCCCCCCCACCACACACTGACAATACAGAGGAATATTCAATAAGCACAAACCTAATGTCACGTGATCCACGCGGAAAGCTCATCATCAAAAATGTCTCATGTGTCTTCACACTAAATAACTTCACAATCGTTAAGACTTTGTCTTAGTGCCATGGCCACTTGGTCCATTCGTTAGGACAGTCCCTGCTGGCCACTTGGTCCATCCGTTTGACAGTCCCTGCTGGCAGCTAAGCTGCATGGCCCATCTATTGAGCAGTGGCGTACATCATTTTCTTTCGGAGCATAGGACCTCTCGCCGCCCAGGCTTTCTTCCCCCGTAATATCCAGCACGATATCAACAAATGTTTAACTATTCTAGGAGCCGGGCCGCTACGCCGACAGTTCGAGTCCCTGTTGTGGCCAAGCCTTTACAAATCTATATAGGTGTCGTTTTGTTTCTGAAAGTAACTTCGTCCCATCCAGATAAATGGACGTACGATTAAATATTTTCTTGTGATGTTGTGGTTTTATAATTGTGAAAATCAAATTTAAACTAAATATTTTTAAATATTTTTAAATTTTGAAAAACTCTGAAGTCCAAGCATACTTTTTAATATTTAAAAAAAATGTTTTCTCTGTTTATACCGAAAAAGTGAGACGGGTACCGTAACCACATCAGGGTTATTGACCACTTGTCGTGTCAGCAATTGGACTGAATGGGTTATTGTACCTTACTTTTACTGCAATAGTTAAGGGGGACTTTAATGGGAGTCTTCCTCTCCAGTATTTTATATAATGCGTCAGATAGTAGCACCAAGTCGATGTCAACATTTTATTAGTAACCTCTAGAGTTCTCGAACTTTACCAACCTTTCTTTGACTGCTACAATTTAAGGTTATTAAAACACAGTAGTTACTTGGGTCTACTTCTAAAGGGTGCCGTACGAAGGGGTGAGGGTAGGCAACCAGTAAAAAATTGTTTTTTCATTTCAGTTTAAGTTTAAATAGAAACGCAGAATTGGATACCCAGACAAACTCCTCGTACAAGAAGCCAAGTAAATCATTGCTGAAGTAACTTCGAGTATGCACTCTTCCTAGTACAAGTAGCAGATTAACTCGGGCCATTGGTACTAGTCATTCTCCTCCAATATAACCTCCTCCTTAAGTTCTCAACATCCTTCAATGTCGCTTTTCATAAATTTCAGACACCTTTCTTCTTAAAATTAATTCCCAGCTAGAAGATTGAGCTTAGTGTATGTGTGTTTCTGTTGGGTGGGGGGAGTGGTTGACTGACAATTACTGGGAAAGAATGTCAAATCACCAGAAACTCGTCACCGGTTGTGTTTGCCTTTATATAGGTCACGTTTCTAGAGGCCTGGCCACATAACGCACACGTCTGCTACCGGCGGCTTTTCTAACGCATACATTTCAGCCGGGAAGCAACTTGGTTTTCGTGACGTCCCCTGTTGTGTACTTTGGCGGCAGCCATCAAGTAGTGGGTTTGGCAGCCTTCTCAAACTAGATATCAGTGGAACGGTCGAAACCTCTTCGAATATCCGAACTTCTTAATAGCTGACGAAGGCTGTTGCAGAACGGTTGAAAAACACTTTCCTTTACACTCCACAACCGCTAGTGCATGCTTCCATGTTCTTTAAATCAGGGTTGCCATTAAGAAACGAGACGCTAGCCGGCCGCGTGAAGTACGTACCCTCGACTCAAGTTCGTGTGTGATTAAAGATTTGTGTCGGGAGGGCTGTCCTAGTTGACACACGAAATCCCGCGTTATTTTAGGGGGCCCAACGGCCAGGCCTTAACACCGCCAAACTTGGACCTCGGCGCAGGAGAAAGAGACGATTAAAATATCTGCTGCGTAGATGAAAGGCATTGTTTGGGTAGACCTCAGGGTCTGTCAGATTGAACAGATTGCTGTCAACAACCTCCGTGTAGGTCCATTGCCATTGGACGAATGGCGGCTTCGGTGGCTATCTGAGGTCCGAGCAATCATTCGCTGTCATGATTGCGATGAAAGAAAAGCCGGATGGACGAGAGATAATCTTAATCCCTCGTCCCTCGAGACAGTCCCCGTGTCATTATCACAGGGAAGAGGCAACCGGTTAAAGCCGCCCTCCCCCTCCCCCGGCATAGAAATCTGTCCCTTGGGGTTATTCAAAAAGAAGATTAGGGCACTTATCGGATGATTAATCCCGTGATTGGCAGTTGGTCTGCGAGCTTCTGGAAATCACGTATTTGGTTTTGTTTGCATGATTCGTCTCATCCTGTGTCCAAAAGTAGCAATATGTGTGTGTAGCGATGTCCCGTGTCTAATGCAAATAGCCGTGGGTATTAGTTTGTATCTTCGGTATCTTCTTCAACTTCAATCTTCCGAGTCTAGTAAGTTCAAAAAATGTTGAGAAAATGGAAGAAAGATTATACGCGGCATTGCTACCCGCCATGGTTACTGGTGTTGACCAAGCGAAGATGCGACCTGAGATGCCAAGAGAGGTATAACAAATCCAAAATCTGGACGGCCGTCCAAAAGTCACCTGACAACACTGCTTGCTTGATTATTGATTGATTGATGTTAAAATTTTATTTCATCCCATTCGATATTTCCAGGCTGCTAAAGTTTTATTGAAAAAAATAACAGTTATCGGATATCGAACTCTTTAAAATACTCAGGAAATAATGAAACTCCCATTAGTCTTCTAATAAGTTGAAAATATTATAATTATATTATTCTGATCTGTTCTCAAGACTACCCTCTTTCATATTAATAACATATTCCAACATGAATTTTTACATAATCATTAAAACTAATATATTTTATACCGGCTGATGAACTCTAGGCAAACCATTTCTAAAGTCAAGAGGTGTGTTTGGTTGTGGGGGGGGGGGGGCTGCCATTCACCGACTGTGCTGTTGGGGTGCCAAAAGAAGGTCTGACTCTGTGCCTGGCCTTATCTCACTCGCCAGTCCTCGCGCCTGATTAGCGCATTTCTTTGTGAGATAACGTGCCCCCCCCCTCACACACACACACACTTTTGAGGTCCGTCACTGGCCAAGGTTGATGGCTGATAGGAAGTGGCGGGGAAACGTTCTCATAGGGTCAACACTCAGATTCCAGTTGCGTGTGTTACAGTTATGGGGAGGGGGGTAGCGTATAGTGCCTACCTTATGGTCATGGTATAGGGTAATATCATAGTCCATACAGCCCTAAAGAAAGAAATTGGGGGTTTCTAAGAAAATTCAATCATCCTGGGTAACAAAGCCTGACTTAGGTAGTGTAGGATTCAACATCTGATACAGTGCATTGTGTTAGGGCCACGTCATTTATTGATACTTTTTACATTTCATTTTTGAAACCAAATAAGCTGATATTTTATTAGGGAATGACATAAAATGTCATCATTATTTGTTGAGAGGATGATCTGTCGATGGATGTTTATATGTGTTTGGGTAAGAATATAAAACAAAAGAGAAATAGTTGATAGAAATTAGGAGGGGTTGGATGAAAATTTTGGTAGAATGCAAGGGACAAGACAGCCAAGACTCTCAAGGGATTTGATGCACGATTTCAACTCTTCTCAGTGAGCTGTGTTGACTCTCCAGTCTACAAGCCTTACACTAACCCTGGGATACCTTTATACTCTCCTCAAAACTTGAACAAAAATACAGCTTGTCATTAGGTGTCGTTTTTACCCAAATAATCAGGCGAACATGGCAGATACAGAACATGGCATGTACAGAACATGGCAGATACAGAACATGGCAGATACAGAACATCGCTGACACAGAACATGGCAGACACAGAACATGGCAGATACAGACGTGTTTACTACAAGATAGTCTGCAGTCCTTCCACCCCCCATCCCCAACCAACCCACTACCCTTTGACGTCATTAAACCTTATCTCATTAACCAAACAATCTCTATCACCGCTCAGACGTTAGAGATAACCAATTAGGTCGTCTGACTTCCGAGTGGGACTTCGTGCAACATTCCTCCCGAAGTTGATGACGTCACCTCGTCACCCAACTCCCTGGGTTTAGTTGTTTGCGATGTATCCCACATCAAATGTATCCTGCATTTCGCGCACATAGTCATAGCCTTACTGTTTTATCCTTACCGAAACGAAATCACACACACTCGGGTGTTAATTTAATACGTTCAGCCTCCCAGATCCATAACTAGCAGCGTTTCTTTATTACCTCCCCTTGTCAGTCTTCCAACAATCCCCCCCCCCCCCCCGTCTAACACACACACATGTCCTTTGTAATATATTTTTTAAAAAGATCACACAAAATTCTGTCACAAATGAGTGATCACATATTAAAGCTGATAAAACCTGTCTCGCCATGACATCAGCGTGGTTCCATTTTAACAGCTTTCCAGCGAACACCGCCCGTTTGTACAGCCCGTGACCGAGATGTCCAGGAGTGCCTGAAAATGTCCCTACAACACCCTCCTCCGCCCCATCCGTAAGTGGCAGTGTACCAGCACCCTCCACACTAAACACACTTCACATATCACATATCACAAATGCCATATCATATATCACCAGACGCTCAGTGACTCAGTGTATGACAAGTTACCGGGTCTTCAAAAACACATTTCTCAGTTCGTTTCTTTTGTTGTTCTCCTCTTTGGGTCCGATAAGGAATTTACAGATCTCTTTGCTGCGGAGAAATTACACAACCTAATTATGTAGTTTGCCGTTCGTCACTACAACAGGCTGTAGTTTACGTGCGTGAGACCCTGGCTTGCCATTGAATTTCGGTCAAATTTGTCAGCTAGTCGGTGAATTTTTTAAAATTTCTATTGATTCTTTAAGTACTCCGGAAGTTTCGCTGAGCGGTGGGTATTTTGGCGAAAGGGGATTATTTTTCATTATAGACAAACACTGTCTAAATTGAAGCTCAGTAACGAATATGCTCTTAATTTTGATGACTGTGTGTAGATTTGGAAAGAAGTCATCCTTGCATCATGATTACTGGAGATTTTTTTTGTTTGTTTTTCTGTCAACCATCCAAAACAATATTCAGAACCTAGAACCAAATAGCATTGACTTCGTGCTATAGCAACATTCAGTTGGTGGGATGGGGGGGGGGGAAGGGGGAATCGAATGATCGGTGGCCGATATCGATCACATATGCCAAGGAAGTTATTGAGAATCGATAACTTCTTAATGGAAATCCAGCTCGACACCTCACGAATATCACCTCAAATATTATACATTTTGGATGTTCAAATAATAGATTGCCTATTGGATGGCAGAGGGAAAGTGGACGCGAACTGTTTAAGTCATGGGCTTATTTTTGGATCATATTTTAAAAAAAGATAAAATATTAAACTAATTTTGTTCCATTAGTTAGGGTCATTAGGCCCTTAGTTTTCGTATTGATACCAATGACTGTGAAATATAACGATGGAAAAGAACCAATCTCGCGGTACGCAGGTGGCCGCAGGTAACTGTCTGACACAATTTGTTGACCACACTGTTAACTCAATAAATTAATTGACCCCAGCTCTAGGCGTATTTAAAGAACTTCAGTGATATAATCCTAGGATATGAAATTACGTCCTCATCCCATAAATACAACCCTCTTTGACATCATCCCGCTCAGACTAACGAAATGTTGAGGTTCTTCCTAAAATATACAATGGTTATTTCCTCACAGATAGAATCGTGAACATCAGCTGTAGCTTTGTGTTTAGGCAGTAACTATTTCTTATCCAATATTAAATCACTGACTTGGTTAGTTCGTAGCCGTTGATATATTTAAACAATAAAATAAAAATATCCAAGCTATGGTAGACGAAACAGTCTCCCAATTAAAGTGTCTACGTAATTTATAGACAACGTGGACAATGACATTATATTTATATATTATTACCTTCGAGCCACTGCATGCTTTAAATTTTACTGTCTGTGCTTTACTGCAGTGTTATTGCTCTACTCTAGTGTGTGGGGGGGTCTGTTTCAATGTCATGTTTTACAAGCATTGTTACCACTTGCAATCGCCGACATCTACTCGTGTTGTCTGTGTTGTCTCCGATGTGTAGTTTTGAATCTACGTCTACGTTCCTAGTCCCACATGTGTCATGCTTGACTATATTAACAACGTCTGTACACGTGTCTCATTGAGCTGAATTAACGTCTGTACTCGTGTCTCATTGAGCTGAATTAACGTCTGTACACGTGTCTCATTGAGCTGAATTAACGTCTGTACACGTGTCTCATTGAGCTGAATTAACGTCTGTACACGTGTCTCATTGAGCTCAATTAACGTCTGTACACGTGTCTCATTGAGCTGAATTAACATAAGAATTCCGCTGACATCAGGCGCGGCATCTGTTCAGCATGAAACTCAAACGTCCATTAACCGTTTTGGGATGTTTCAGTATTATATCTATTCGCCAGATCTTCACATTTCTAACTACGTTTTTTTTCCCACGCCTTGTTACTCTCTGGTTAGCGACAGTTTTTATGTTAAAATTATGCAAATTGTTAAATTGATGTGCTAAGTTAATGATTTGTGTTAATTATGGGACGGCGAAGTTTCACTGTTCAATTTTTATTACTGGAGATATTTAAAAATAAATAATTAGAAATAAAATAATGTAATCACTATTCATCTCCGGATTTTAAATTTAAAAAAGCGACAAACCCAAAGACGATTCTTGTTAAGATAAATGTTGCAGTTAAGCTGCATAGATATCAATTCTCTGACCAATGCAGCAAATTGTATAAAATATTGCACAAAAAATCGATGCAGATATTTTTTTTTTTTTGCAGACGACCTGGTTAATACTAGGGCTGTGGATACTATCGATCAATTAATCGTTTTAAAAACTTGATCGATTAAAATTATTTTGATCAATTAAAATTCGATTAAATTTAGGCAAATATTTATATATTTTTTTCCAATCTATTAATTATTTTATATTTTTGTTTCTTACATACTTTTCCCTCGTATTATTATTATTTTTAATTACGTAAACGAAAAAGGTTTTTCTTCCTTATTTCTTGCATAGCAGAACTAATTTGTTATGTTACGTCACAAAATTTGGTAGCCATGGAATTACTGCGATTTAACATGTTTCACGAAATCATGAATCGCAACTTAAAATATAATTAATCGATTAAATTTTCCAGATTAATCGAACAAAGCCTTTTTAATCAGTACCAGCCCTAGGCTTAATACACAAAATATCGTGTAGCCATGGTAAAACCGACGGCTATGGTTTTGTTTCGTTGATGGACATTTCCCCGCATGTATATTGGTCAGTGAATTCACATTCTGGGTGCTTTACGCGTTGAAATTAATCGGCAGACTTCAACACCCTATTTTAATGCCACCCCCTTCCCACCGCACCCTTAAATTATCTATTTACGAACAGACCGGGTCAGTAGAGTCCAAGATTTTAAGTACCGTCAATTTAAAGTATAATGTAGAAAGACTTCTCAAGACGTCAAAGTGCACAACCATCATTTCTCTCTTTACTACCACCCCCCCCCCCCGAACCCAACAAAAGTCCCCTTTTAAACTGCGCGGCAGCGCTGTAATCTGATAAACACCACCCAGCAGTTAAGATTTATCGCGCAGCAAATGTCGTAAGGATAATATAATATCCGTGTTTATTAGATATCATATTTTGCACACACACACACAAAATGGATGCTCACTCAATTTCGCACAAGTTTTCTATTTTACACACGGACCAAGAACCCTAGAGGGAACACTGCGGTCGGCCACAACCACATAGCAGTTTCTTTGACATAAGAGTTGTGTACTCGGAGAGGAAGATGTGTGTTTAAGTTATGTTTTATGCTTCTTAGAGTGCAAGGCTGTGTGTGAGTAAGTGGAAAGAGGGGTGGAGTCATGAGGTCACACGCCGTTATGACTCGGCAAGTCGTAGGTAGTTGAGTCAACTTTAGTTGAGTTGTCTCTTGGACAACTCTTGACTCCTGCCCATGACAAGATCGACGTAGCCTACGACCAGGCCGGAGAATATGAATTCCAAACATTTAAACTGTGGGCAGACAAGCAAGTGTTGAGGGGGATGATGAGGAACTAGCTGAATTTTTTAATTATTGAATGAGGAAATTCGCTGAGTTGTCAAACGATGGCATTTTTAGATACGCCGCTGTGAACTGACGAGGGCGGAATGAAAGACCAGCCATCTACCTTCTACTTGGTGACAGTTTTCTGACTTTATCCGTGACTTGTAAGGGCGATTTGCGTGTGGCCCAGTCAACACGCACACATTGGACCATTGAGTGCCTGCGTCACGTTGATTTGGCGGGGGAGGGGGGTCGGGTCTACTCAGGAATGTCAGGCAGGATGCTAGGATGAGTAAATCTTGACATTAGCTCCCCTTGCACCCGGGAGCCTCCCGGTCCTGTTGTCACGGGGCAAACATGCGAGCCAAAGCAGACGACAACGCGCTTAAGGCCTCGTTTTGAAACACCCCATCGAAATAATTGATGTTTTTTTAAAAAAAAAAAAATCTGAGACCAGGACCGCTCAAATTATTATTTATTTTTTGTCCACTTCTGACATATAACAGAATTACTATTTACTAGATAATTAGGGAACAAGCCCCCCCCCTCCCCCAAATCGCCAACCAAGTTGTTACGGGATCTGACCGTAAATAGTTTCAAAAGTATGTCAATATTTGTATCCGGAAATCTGCTCATTCATTGCTACTATGTATTAGAAATATAAACATGGATTCTTACATGAGCTCAAGGCTCACTTGTGAATTATTATTAATTCCTGTTATTGATTGTTGACTGGCTTTCTGAGTTAATAATCTGCTCGTATGATAACACATCAGTTTCTGCGGCCATTATAAATTCCCAGTTGAGTCTGAAAATAGAGAATCACTGTCCTCCAGTGAGAATCACTGTACCTCAGTGAGAATCACTGTACCCCAGTGAGAATCAGTGCCCTCCCACCCCCAGACGTCAGGCTAAATAATGAGACAGAAATAGTTAACCTTCGACCCAAGTCAGGTCCAGCTGTCACTCCGGATAAACCGGTTACTAAAATAATGTTTTGTTAAGTAGTTGGAACATACGAAAACAAGTTAAAACTGTTGATTTACGGCGGCGTTTATAATTTAAACACTTGTCTACACACCTCAAAAATTAACCGTGAACTTTTTTTTTCTTTTAATGGTTGCTCTGTGTAAAAATACATACATGTACTCACAAAATCACTCTCAAAAGTGATAATGTGTGTGGTGGGGGGGGGGACATCAAATCGATGCAATCAACTTTGACTGACGTTGATTTCTTACTAATTTAACCCCATGCACATGGACCAACAATAACATCCTGATTAACTGTTGCCTCCATTGTCCCTTAAAGTGTTACCGAAACAGTTATATTTATTTATTTCTTTTATTATTATTATTATTTTTTTAATTATTTTTTTTTGAGGGGGGGGGGGTCTACGATCTGAGGTGGTTGAAAAGTGTTGGGGAGGTGGGGGCATCTACCCAGGACAACGCCCTTTTCTGATATTGGGTGGCCTATTTCCGGGTACGAGGATCGTTGTCTTCTAAATTGAGAAGGGCGTCAAAAAGTTTCCCCACTGAGAATGACAACACACCACCTGACTGTCCCCACCGAGAATGACAACCCACCACCTGACTGTCCCCACCGAGAATGACAACCCACCATCTGACTTTCCCCACCGAGAATGACAACCCACCACCTGACTTTCCCCACTGCCTATAAAATAACTATTTATTTTTCTAACAGTGCAATTTTGTTCATATTGATTTTGTATCATGCGCCGTGTTCAGCCATGGCAACTGGACGGTCTCGTGCACACCAACTGGGGTTTATTTATAGATAGCTCACTTCACAATAGCTGAGTGTGCACTTTTATAGCGTTCGCCCGCTCTTTGCTGCGGGCGTAATCTGGATTGTCACCTACATGACATCCTACATCTTACGTCAGACGCATTTCGTGGAATTGGTTTCCGACACGACCATGTCCAGAAGTTGTACTTTAAGGTTGCACACTGTCCTACATAAGTTTTTGTATGTTTAGACATTGTACACAAACACAGCGAACAACAGCACGTGTGGGGCGATATGTCTGTTGAGTCCCATGATGTGGGCCCCGCCCAAAGCCAAAAGACAAGCGATGCAAACATAACAGGCGTTGTCAAGTTTAAGACACTAGACCGCGAAGTGTCACCACGCGCTGACTAATGGAACAAGAGCGCGGACACGCTGGTCCGAGCCAATCACGGTATTACACCGATGACCGCAAGGTCGCTGTTGTTTGCAATCTCTACTGAGACCTCGGTTACTGTTTACTTCCATTTAAGGCAAGGGGCTCTCACATCTGTCTAACAGAGGCTTCTCTCCGCTATTCAGTATTTTGTTTTGCTGAATATATTTCGTGTCATTAATTGATTGATATTATACATTGTATAAATCTTTACAAACACTTTTAAAATAAATTTGTTCAAATGTCAACGACCATATTTACCCGCAATGATTGTCAATATTCGGTATATCCTTGCATTTTGTAATTATTTTTTCTATTAAATCTTAGTGCCTGTCTGTTGCAAAAACTTTGCATCGATTTTAACCCACTCCCCAGTATCTCAACGAGCTGAAATTTTGTAGGCAGACTCGTGGCTACAATAAAAATGTTCTATCAAAATTTCACATAATTAAATTGATGAATTTTTAGATTACATGTGCCTCTATGTAGTATGTAAATGCGCATGCTGGTCTGTCGCGCTGTGTGTATTATATTGAGCATGCTTTTAAGTTTTAATTATGTCTCTTATATAAAGAATTTATAGTAAACTTTAGGAGATATAATCACAAAGTTTGATCTCTGTGACTAGGAAGACGTTATAAAACTGTATTTACACATGCGGCAAGTTAAAGTGGGAACATTTTTTATAAAGAGAAGAGCGCTCTTGTAAGTCCATACTAAATGCAAAAATAATTTTTATCATAAATGACAAATGGCCTTTTTATTTATTTATTAATTTTTTTTTTACAAATTTTTACTTTTGTCAACGAAATTTGAAACAGTCAACAAAACGGCTTCGGCCAAAGCAGTCCCCAGTCAGCCCATTTAATGTTTCTCTAACCCAGTCTGTTCTGGCAAAGGGCCCAACGGGTTACTGAAGCCTTGAGTAAGTCGAATCGATAGCTTTAGTGTAGCGCTGAGTTCAAAAATAACCCACCGCGTGAAATATCTAAAATACCTCACACCGTAAAAATAAATGACTGATGCCAAATGAAATCAACTTTCTTTTTGAAAGTAGTCGGTAAGTATGTGTTTGGACTCTAGACACTCAAGGTTAACAAAAATATTTCTTAAACTGATTAAATGGGATTTTACCAAATATAATAAAAGAAATGTGTTCCGGAAGTTCTGGTAACTACGCCCTCCCACTTTTTCCCAACATGCCCGGAGCGGATCAGCCCGACCCCCCCCCCCCCCCAAGTGTACGGTTGATATTGATTGCACCTCACTTTGTGTCAAAGGTGCACCATCTGAGTAATGACCTGTGTACATTGGAACTTCCGTCTGGCTGTGTTGTATGGCTGTAAGGGGCGCCGCTAGTGGTGGTGGTTAGGGAGGGAAATACATGACAACGTAGTCGTAGTCTTTTCTTTACATCTTTAAGGTAGCTGTCGTCAGGTGTTGTCCTTCATATAACAGCAGTACGTCTAAACTGCGTCCATTTAACTGGGACGTAAGAGAAACAATATATACCCTAGACTTAAGACTACATACAAGCAGACGACATGATACAATTGGGTCTGAGGAATATACACTTACTCTACTGCATACCTTTCTACCAAGTTATACCCTTCTACCAAGCAATACCCCGCTACTAAGCAATATTCCGCTACCAAGCAATACCCCGCTGCCAAGCAATACCCCGCTACCAAGCAATACCCCGCTGCCAAGCAATACCCCGCTACCAAGCCACACATCTCTACCGGCCATTACCCCCCGATACTTAACCATGGGCCAACACCCTTCTCCCTGGCCGGGCGTTACAGACGGCTCTCCGCCCTGCAAGCATTCGTCGGCCGTGTCGATACAAGAAATAGATGCCTCTTCTGTTGACTGACTCAATGGTTCAAGACGCCATCACACGTCCGTCATTGATCCCCTTGTGAGCTCAGACCGGCAAACTAAACAAAAGAACCTATTACTTGAACGTGTTTGGTCAAATAAAATGATTGAGTTTGACTCCCCCCCACCCTCCCTCCAAATCCTCCCGGTCCTAGCTGTACAGCGCAGACCACCGTCTACGTGACCTCCCTGATGATAACGCCCATGTATCACAACAAGTGGGTCACGCTATCAAGGAGGAATGTTCATCCACTTAAAACATTGTATCTGGTTTGTTCAGGCCCCGGCCCCCGCCTTTGACTGTCTCACTGATGGCAGCCGTAGCACGGGCTACAGGCAACAGTGCTACAGGCGGTAGCGAAGGTTGAACATCGACATGCCTACAGGGGTAGATAATGTTATTTGTTATAATTTAAAAAGCGTTATCAGGACTGAGCCGGGCACAGATTTATTTATGTCTTTGGTATCTTGTCTAAGGATTTTAAGATCGCGTGGAATCCACATTATTTGGATACGTTTTAGTTTAGTATTGAAATGCAAAAATTTAATTTTAGAAAGGGCTCAAGTGGCGTTAAACTACTTAATGTGACATAAGTGATGTATTGTCATTGTCCTGTAATTAATGGTTTTGGTTGGGGTGTGGGCGTGCTGTGTATTAGATGCTTTAATAAAAACGATCAATCGTCAATTAATTATCATCAGACAGGTGGCGCCGGGTCGATAATGTATCAATCAGTCTCCTTACAGAACCGCTGTATTAATACGCCTTTTTGGGATAATGAAACTGTGGTACAATGGAATGAATATGAAGTATTTCATCACTCGACAAATTTGGGCCCGATAATCAAAGTCTAAGCCATATTTCTCTATTTGTGAGATCTCCGTTAAAAACATGATTAAAATGTGAATTCTCTAATAGCGTTAACAATGTCACATTTCCTTTAGTTTGGAATGTTGGTACCCTATTCCAAGAACTTTAGATGGTAGAGTGACCAGGGCCGGTCTTAGCAATAGCGGGACCATATTCGGCTTATTATGCGAAACTGATAGGTCGCGGCCTTGTCTGGATAGGGATAAGGAATTAATAAAGATTGTATAAGTTATAAGGGAAAATTAAGTTAGGCGGGGCCTACGAAAGTGCGGGGCTCACTGCGGCCGTACAGGTTGAAGTGGCCTAAGCCCGGACCGGGTGTAGTCGAATGTTACAGTATCAGTAAGAGATGTGTATTAAAGCTTGTCCTTCCCAGTCCTACATATCTAGATGAGCTTATGGGAACTTAATACAGTCGGCCTTGAACTTGAAAATGTATGGCTACAAATTCAATCATTTAGCACCCAGGCGCACTCTAAAGAAAATTTGGCTACCATTCCCAAGGGTAAAAGATAGACAGGAACAAAGTTGGATATGAGCAACATTCGAGCCACACCCAGATCACGAAGTTTCGGGTTCACTCACAACCCGGTTGTCAACCGGCTACAAAGTCCGGCGCAAATCTTTATCCGGTCAGAACAATAAACTGACAGCCTTCCTGCTGTCCATCTGCTCCTTTGTCCACACGCGTCCCTCCACACAGGCGGTGGGAGGAGGGGGCAGAGATCAATGTTTTCCTCAACAGGACCAACATCTAGTAATATTGTTATTATATTATAGTTACTACTAAAGCTTCTTGTCACGTTCCCCATTCTGTTGTACGCGATACACAGACAGACAGAAGTCATTCCGCCATTGTTGACCATAGTTTTCAGTTGAAGCGTATTCCGTTGCAATATTGATGACGAGGAAATTGGTTGGGTTGTAGGAAAAAGCTTTGAAACAAATTCACAGGTTTATATGCGTTAAATTTCTGTATTAACCCAACCGGTTAGTTTAGTTGTAACATGGAATCTGCCCCTGAGTGAGTCGTTGCATCATTAATGATGTTTACCGCTGTCCGAAAGACGTGGGACTGCTAAGGGAAATAAAATCACGCGATCGCTACTACGGTTTTGATTGGTCAGGGGAAGAAATTAAAAATAGTGTTAGTCTTAGTCACGTGAATTCTATGGGGACGTAACTGATAGCCAATGTCCTAACGATCTATAACTGAGCGGTTGCCAAGCATTTTATCTGTTGGGTATTGATTTACTTAAACTACACGGATAAATAAACACTTTCTATCTAGTCTGGGTTTGGAAGGCATTTTTTTTAAATGTGGGAATTAGGTCTTGTGTTAGGCTATATATATATATGATACATCTAGGTCTTAAAAAACACGTACATGCCGAGATGTCAATTAATACTATGGACCAGAAGTAGGAGGATAACGCGGAGACCAAATATTGCACCTCAGTCGGTGGCAGTATTTCGAATAGATGCCTCAACACTCCCAGTTTTTCGTTTGTCAGGGGTAAATCTATGAATTTGAATTTTCTAACCCCCACCACCCACGCTTATCAATCCCGCACACATCCCCTCACACTGAAGGAACATGTCAGGAAACGTCAAATTTTCTCTGTGCTCCCCAAACCACTGGACCGTGACACCCGTGAGTGCCGCAAGAGGAAGCCACTGAGAGACATGCAGAGGTCACATGTAGGAAATAAAATATTTAAAAAACCCAAGGTGACGCTCGCCACTCTATTTGTGCTTAGCCTAAGTTCTACTGTAAAGGGACTGTTAATGGAACAAAAACTAGAACATAAACGCAAAATCAAAGCAGCGAACACCTTGAACCATAGATTGATAAACCAGCAGATTCTGACATGACAGCAACAAGTATTATTAAAAGTACATGTTTGATTCTAGCAGTTGTTTATATATTATATATATATATATATATCTATATATGTTTGATGTTGGTTTGTGGTAAATTGTTTTTTAATAGCCTCTGATAGACCGCCAATAAACGAAAAACAAAAACGTTTGCTTGAAACTAACATCCCCTAAAACAGAACTTTAAAAAAAAATAAAATTATTGTCTACTTTCCCCAAGATTAACTATTAATAATTACCAACAGTTTTTCGCATTAGTGTCGTCTGCCTTCGTCAATGTCAAGGATCTCGTCTGTGATTTACCAACGACCCCGATCATTGCTATTATGTCATTACATGTACATTACCCTTGTATACTTATGATAATATAACGTCGTAAACCCATGCACCCCAACGCCCGGGGACATATGTACCCCGCCCCCACTCTTTGCTACGGCTACGCCTCTAGATTACTACAGACGTACAAGCTCAACTCCTCTAGTTCCTCTAAGGCTGCAGGAAAGTTATTAAGAAGTTGTGTAAGGCCCCCAAACACATCGTCTGCCCGCCAACACCGCCATTTATATTCATCAGCTTGACATGTTGTGAATAGAAACGTCGGATCTCTCGTGTCAACACTTGGCGTAAAATTCGCCTGGCGAGGCGGGGTTAAGTTTCTTTGAAGGCAATCTTTAAAAAGTTGCCAGTATCTCTATTTCAGTCACTTTGAACGTAATCAATTGCAATTTTTTAAATATCAAGGGACTAGCAGACAACATCATGCTACAATATTTTAGTTCAGGCCAGTAGATTGCGCGAGACAGCAAAACTTTGAGTAAATACCCTCGAAACTTGGGTTACGAATATTTCTATGATGGTTATAAATAAACATGCGCCTCTGTGAAATCTAAGGTTTAGCGTTTAGAGCAATGTATGCATGTAGGGCTGTCATCTACGTCAATGCGGTGACTCACTTCATTCGACGGCAAGGTCTCCAGTTAAGGGTTTTGCACATACGGGAAAAGCATTTCCTCTTTAACATACTTGACATACGAGACTTTTAGAGCTGGTGTGGGGGTGGGGTGGTGTGGGGGCTGGTGGCACCGAGATCCAATTATTTACTTGTTGAAATGGATGAAAATAAAGTTGCAGTTTTTAAAAAAAACGCGCTTTATGTAGTGTGGATTTTTTTCAGCACAAGGAACGGCTTCCTACGTACCCCATTACGAATTACACATACACACACGAGCACATACACACACGAGCACATACACACACGAGCACATACACACACGAGCACATACACACACGAGCACTTACACACACGAGCACATACACACACGAGTACATACACACACGAGCACATACACACACGAGTACATACACACACGAACACATACACACACGACAGCGTCGTCTACTGCCTTGAAAAAATCTGGTTCCGTTTTAATGTGTTTGTTTATTGCTTGGCTGAGCCCCAGTATCTAAATATGTGTAGGATTAGGCTCCTGTAGATTGGACATAAATTATAACAACATGCCTGGTCAAATAGATTGACGGGCTTAGGTTAAGTTTGGGTCTTGTATCCAATGTTCCCTCTAAGGTTAGTTGATCCGTGTGCAAAGTAAAAAAAAAAATCAACTCTTGTGCAAATTTGCACTGCTTCCCTTTATTGTGCATTAATTGACAAAATTCGCGGTAATTCTAAACAACTGCGCGGAATCGGTCGGATATCTGCGCGGCCGCGCAGCTTAAATGGAATATTGCTTGTAACAATTCGTTACAGCGTTATCCATTAATAATTAAAGACTTTTCTACCACTATCGTGTAGTTCTCTTACCCCTCCCCCGACGTTTCAAACCCTCTCCCCCATTATTTTAATCGCATTTTGTAAAATTAATGGACTTTTCAGTCATTGCGTAGTGTTTGGGGGGAGGTTGTCCCGGCAACCCCCTGCTTCGCCATTGGGCTTTTATATTTAACAAAAAGGCGCGAGGCTCGGATTTTTGTGGTAGAGCTTCCTTAGCAATGAATCGGGAAGACATGAGGAACACAAGCGAAAGTTGGCTGGAAGACCTGCTTACATCTTTTGGTGCTATCATAACGACATCTTTTGGTGCTATCATAACGACATCTTTTGGTGCTATCATAACGACATCTTTTGGTGCTATCCTAACGACATCTTTTGGTGCTCTCATAACGACATCTTTTGGTACTATCTTAACGACATCTTTTGGTGCTATCATAACGACATCTTTTGGTGCTATCATAACGCCATCT
>MUZC01001412.1:42302-56350 GCA_002072015.1 Radix auricularia
CTATCTTAACGACATCTTTTGGTGCTATCATAACGACATCTTTTGGTGCTATCATAACGACATCTTTTGGTGCTATCCTAACGACATCTTTTGGTGCTATCTTAACGACATATTTTTGTGCTAACTTAACGACATCTTTTGGTGCTATCATAACGACATCTTTTGGTGCTATCTTAACGACATCTTTTGGTGCTATCTTAACGACATCTTTTGGTGCTATCATAACGACATCTCTTGGTGCTATCATAACGACATCTTTTGGTGCTATCTTAACGACATCTTTTGGTGCTATCTTAACGACATATTTTGGTGCTATCTTAACGACATCTTTTGGTGCTATCATAACGACATCTTTTGGTGCTATCATAACGACATCTTTTGATGCTATCATAAAGACATCTTTTGGTGCTATCATAACGACATCTTTTGGTGCTATCTTAACGACATATTTTGGTGCTATCTTAACGACATCTTTTGGTGCTATCATAAAGACATCTTTTTGTGCTATCCTAACGACATTCTTTTGGTGCTATCTTAACGACATATTTTGGTGCTATCCTAACGACATCTCTTGGTGCTATCATAACGGCATCTTTTGGTGCTATCATAACGACATCTTTTGGTGCTATCCTAGCGACATCTTTTGGTGCTATCAAAACGACATCTTTTGGTGATATCATAGCGACATCTTTTGGTGCTATCATAACGACATCTTTTGGTGCTATCATAACGACATCTTTTGGTGATATCATAACGACATCTTTTGGTGCTATCATAACGACATCTTTTGGTGCTATCCTAACGACATCTTTTGGTGCTACCCTAACGACATCTTTGGGTGCTATCATAATGACATCTTTTGGTGCTATCTTAACGACATATTTTGGTGCTATCCTAACGACATCTTTTGGTGCTATCTTAACGACATCTTTTGGTGCTATTTTTACTAAGAAAAACCCAGTGAAACCGAAAACAGTTTTGAGGACTAGTTCCTCTCATGATCCTAGAGACAGGCATCCAGTCCGACCTCCCCCGCTCCAGCTGATATATAAATGCGATTAGAGAGACTGTCAATGGAAGCAATAATAATAATAATAATAATAAAATAAGCTTTTGGCTTTGGGGTATTCTAATAATGATAATGTAAATAATTCGAGCAAAATGTGAGAACCTCAATTAAAACACCGTGACCCAAAGTCAGAGACCTGTATGTAGTCTCAGGTGCATGTGTGTGTTTATGGATTAACTAGTTCCACACAGACCACCCCCCCTGTTCATTGCCACCACCATAGCTATAGACTGTGTTTAGTATTAGAAGGTGTATCGTTAGCAAGGGCCGTCACCCTCGCAACACACCGATAGATATACACACAGGGTGCTGGTCGATATTATGGGAATGCGACAGCAAATCTAGCTACCACTATAGCCCAGTTTTATAGAGTTGAGTTGGTGCGAATCGATAGACATCTTCACTCCTAAAAGCAAATATTTAAACCGTTTTTCCCCTAAAAACTCGTCTAACGGAATAAATTTTTAAAATTATTATTCAACAACTCCACTTCCAACACACTTTACGTTTGAAACTAGCTTCATATTTCTTTCTTATTGCTGATGGAGACATGGTGGTGTCTTGACTGTTAGCCATTTGTTTACTGCACTATATTACAGTACTCGTGCTGTACTGTATTACGGTAATGGTGCTGTACTGTATGACGGTACTCGTGCTGTACTGTATGACGGTACTCGTGCTGTACTGTATTACGGTACTGGTGCTGTACTGTATGACGGTACTCGTGCTGTACTGTATGAAGGTACTCGTGCTGTACTGTATTACGGTACTGGTGCTGTACTGTATGACGGTACTCGTGCTGTACTGTATTACGGTACTGGTGCTATACTGTATGACGGTACTCGTGCTGTACTGTATTACGGTATTGGTGATGTACTGTATAACGGTACTGGTGCTGTACTGTATGACGGTACTCGTTCTGTACTGTATTACGGTACTGGTGCTGTATTGTATTACGGTACTGGTGTTGTACTGTATTTAAAAATTCCATTTAAAGAAAGAAAAACAACTAACCATCTTATGTCCTTATTTATTTGACAGATGGACAGCAAATGGGACGATGATCGTGCCAGAATTGCCGTCCGTTGGATTGGTGAGAGAATCGGAGAGCCATTAAATACGGACGGATCTAAAGACGATGTTTGGGCGCTGCTCAAAGACGGAATGGTGCTAGCAAAGTAAGGAAACCAAAGGGGATAAGTACGACTTTGGGAGCTGGATGGGATGGTGCTATTAAAGTTGGTAGCTGGATGGGATGGTGCTATTACCATCGAGAGCTGGATGGGATGGTGCTATTACAAACGAGAGCTGGATGGGATGGTGCTATTACAAACAAGAGCTGGATGGGATGGTGCTATTACAAACGAGAGCTGGATGGGATGGTGCTATTACCATCGAGAGCTGGATGGGATGGTGCCATTACAAACGAGAGCTGGATGGGATGGTGCTATTACCATCGAGAGCTGGATGGGATGGTGCTATTATAGTTGATAGCTGGATGGGATGGTACTATTACAAACGAGAGCTGGATGGGATGGTGCTATTATAGTTGGGAGCTGGATGGGATGGTGCTATTATAGTTGGGAGCTGGATGGGATGGTGCTATTACAAACGAGAGCTGGATGGGATGGTGCTATTACCATCGAGAGCTGGATGGGATGGTGCTATTATAGTTGGGAGCTTGATGGGATGGTGCTATTATAGTTGGGAGCTGGATGGGATGGTGCTATTATATTTGGGAGCTTGATGGGATGGTGCTATTATAGTTGGGAGCTTGATGGGATGGTGCTATTATAGTTGGGAGCTTGATGGGATGGTGTTATTATAGTTGGGAGCTGGATGGGATGGTGCTATTACAAACGAGAGCTGGATGGGATGGTGCTATTACCACTGAGAGCTGGATGGGATGGTGCTATTATAGTTGGGAGCTGGATGGGATGGTGCTATTACAAATGAGAGCTGGATGGGATGGTGCTATTACAAATGAGAGCTGGATGGGATGGTGCTATTACAAATGAGAGCTGGATGGGTTGGTACTAGAAAATTGAGGTTTCTTATAAAGTTGGGACAGTATAATTTCCCAAACTTCACCCCCCACCCACAAACAAACACATCAATTATATATAATATAATACTTATATTAACACAAAATGTTTTTTAAAAATAAACTGTCAGCTTTCATGCCATCTGGAGACTTCCAAGTGTTTGTGCATTCTGGAGTATTCATTTCCTGATCTTAACTTAATCCGACCACCCCTCACCCTCCAAAAACACACATAACATAGAACACCAAATAAAAGAAACTCTCTTACAATAATGTGTGTAGGCCTGACAGTAGATAAGATATGACCCCCCCCCCCCAACCTTTAAGCAAGGAGCTGGCAACACATGTGAAAATTGTAGGCTGTAAATAAAATCTGGTTAGACCACCATTTAAGCTAGCAGCTACACATATTAAAATTGTAAGCTCTAATAAAATCTGGTTCCTTAGTTAAGATTTCCACATGTTACATTTTTGAAACATTTCAAATTCTCATGTCTTGAGTAAAATATAAGCTACAGATTTATTGCAGCTGTGTTTGCATTAAATTTCATCCCCTGAAAAAGTCTACAACCAGTTGGTACCAACTTAAAACAAATAAGATTAATTTTTGTTTATTTAAATTGGCAGTAACAAAATTATCCAAGTGAAAGAAACCCAACTTAAATACATGCATACACAAGTTTGAATCTCAAAAATATAACATCTTTAATTATAAGAAATGTTGTTTTTTTTCACAATGCACTTTTATGACATTTAATTATGATATTTGGTAAGCTGGAATATATCATTGAGATTTCTCATTTCAACTCACAGATTAGCCAACTGGGTTAAACCAGGCAGCATCGGGGCCAGCAAAATGGGGAAAGCGCCGTCCTTGGCATTCAAACAGATGGAGCTGATCGGTATGTTCCTCAAGACAATCGATGAGGCTGAGGGTGGTCCAGTCAAGAAATCTGAACTCTTCCAAACTGTAGATTTGTACGAGAAGGTCAACATGGTCATGGTCATCACATGCATTGAAGCTTTGGGGAGAGCGGTCAGTTCATATTCTAGATCTTTACACTAGGCTGAAACTTTGTTTAATCTCTTATTTAGTCTTTTTTTTTCTCTTTCTTTCATAAATGTTGAAACTCATCAATTGTATGAGGATAAAATAAAATATGTTACTCCATTTAAAAAGTTGGATAAGATTTTTTATCAGAAATTTCTCAAAATAATTTTGGGGATTAATTGTTACCCTGTGTTTTTTTTTTCTGAGCCATTTTTCTTTTCCTCCTAAAGATGTTAACGCAGGGCAGAGAAGGTTTTGGCAAAGCAGAATCCAAAGGACAAACCCACGAATGGACCGATGAGCAGTTGAAAGCTGGACAAAATATTATTGGTCTTCAAATGGGCTCAAACAAAGGAGCAACACAGGCAGGACAGAACTTCGGCAAAACAAGGGCCATCGTTGACTAGACAGCCATCATTCTCTCCATAATCTTTTACCATATGAGACAATGTGAAGAATTTTAAGATGTCATAGCATCTTTAGAGACAGATGATAATTTGCATATTTATAAGTGATAATGCCACATTTTGAATTGGAAATTTAAAAAAATAAACCCTGCATTTAGATTTCAGATATTTTTTTTTAATGGGAGAGAGAAAAAATATGAGTGACGACTCATTAGGCAAAGAATGATATTTATAAAATGTTTTATATGCAAACTTTGCAATTTTTTGTGGAAAAATGTCCCAATGATAAATTATGGTTAATACACGTGTGTAAACTTAAATGTTCATGAATGTGTTGCAGCCTAGATACATTTATTTTTGTTATGATCATATGCCAAATACATTGAGTCATTCCTTTGTCATGGGACCACCAATTTTTTAATGTTTCTTTTGAAGTAGACAATGCTTTTTTTTTTTTTTTAAATTTAAAGTGTTTAAACAATAATTCATCTGTTTTAAAATACATTTATTTTGTAAGATTAACAGTGAATTATAAAGCTAAAATATTAATGATACTTTTAAATAGCTACTTTGGAAAATAACCATAGTAAAGATAATTTGAGAAACTTATCATTTTTTATCTGATGTATTCCTAACGATTTCTCTCTTTGTGATGGGAATCTGTTTTACAAACGCATCTCTCAAAATAAATCATTTGTTGTAATAGTTTCTTCAATGCAAGTGTGATATATGACAGTATGTGCTTAGTGCAGGCTGCCTTATTTGTCTTGTTTCCTGCGAAATAAACTTTCTTAACGATTTTATGGTGCTTCATACATTTATTTCTAATATGTTTGGATTATTTTAAGGAACGATAACAGCCTTGATTTTGCTTTACACAATTTTTCAGAAAAATTAACTTAATAGTTAACATTTGTATCTTTTAGAAAAAAAAAATTATTAATTAAAAAATTGATTATTTTTGTTTTAAAGCCGTAATAACATATCACATTTTTTTAAAGAGACATACTTGAAAATTTTTTATAGTTAAAAAGTAAATATTTCTTTTAACTGATATTTAAAAAAAAACAAAGTTGTCACTTTATGATGAGAGAAGTTAAAGTCATGTATGGTGAATGAATTTCACAAACTTAGGGCTTGAAAGTGAAGAATAGATTCATATCTCATATCATATTTTAATTTGATGTACATTGACAAAAGTTTCACTTGCTGGAAAAAAAAATTGTTGTTCAATTTTTATTGAAAAGATCATTTTGTCTCATTTCCAGAGTTTAAAAGAAGGCAAATAATTGTTGCCAAAATATTTCTTTCTCAGATTTTTAGGTAACAATTAAATTTGCAACACAACATAGTCCTAATTTTTAATTATTTGACTTTATATTACCTATGCAAAAGTAGTTGATGCAAAAAGCAATCCTTTTACTTGCTCTATATCCTGAGGGACCAGATCTCTGCAGACAATTTTTTTTACACTTTATAAAACTCTCCCCCTCCCCAATCACCCTTTCTATGTTATTATTATAATGCACTATTTTATTCCATTTGCTATATTATGTTCTGAACAACACAAAGAGTTTGTTTACAAAATGACCAAAGATGTAGTCAAGTCTTGAGTTGATATAAACTGCTAGCCTTTTAGATGATGTTTTTTTTTTGTCAAATCAATATTTACATAAAGCTATACATTTATGTCAAACTCCTCTGTCACAACCTTTCTTAGGTATGGCCTACTTTCATTTAGTACATCCTTATTTAATTTTAAGGAGTGACACATATTTATAATATCAAGGTCCTTGAAAGTAAAATAAAAATTTACTTTAAACCATTTTTATAAATGTTATTCTCTTCTTATTATGTGTCTGTTTTTTTTAAATTTTATGGCACTAAAAATAAAAATTTTAATGAGTGAGCATAACAAAAATTACCAAATTTCTACAAATCAAACAGGCAAGTAGATAAGGTTAGTGTTACTGATGTAGACCCTACTAGGTGGCTCAAGTTCACCCTGGAAGAAAAAAAATTTGATGCATCTTGATATTAGGGGAAAAATAGGCACAGCCCTGCCCCCATGTCGTTATGTAAAGGTTTTAAAAAATGTGTAAGCACCTTTAAAGAATATTATGAACTAACGAGACAAAATATATTTTAAAATATCTTATTACACTAGCTGATAAATAAGTACCTTCCAATTTTAAAGAATGAACTCAGATGTAATATTAACTTATAATAGACATGCCAGCCGAAGTTTAAAAAAAATATCAGCTGGCTGACATAATTTTTTTAGGATATCTGGATTTCTCTGTAAATTGACATCAGCGGCTCATCATGGGCTGAATACAAAATATTTGACTGAAGTAATGAAACTTCATCAATAAAGTACTTTGACAATACATTTAAGATAATTTTTTATTATTTTTAACAAGAGGGAAAACATTTTTTTTGTATATACTATTCTACTAATGAACGCATGAATGCTTTCCACTCATTCAGTTTTTGTCACTCCACACCAGCTGTTAAGCTAATGCGGTGCGCCACTGCCACATAATTTTCGAAGGATGAATACTTCAGCGGTGTATTCAACTTTATATACATGTGTACTTGTATGACTGTCCATCATGAATAGGGTGTTTGAGGTTTAAATAAGTTTAAAACCCTCAATTTCTAAATGACTCAGTGAAATTAATTTTGTTTATAATTAAAAATTAAATCAACTGTAGTCTCAAAACTTGTATTTAAAAAATATGAAAATTTTCCATTCAACATTCTAGTCATCTGTAAACATTCCTAAAAGATAACTGTACAATTTAATCTTCAATGAGACATTATTTCCCCTTCTTTGCCTTGAACCTGGTTTATTATTTTCTGCGCAACATCTCAATGATGATTAATCAAGCTGTTCACACTATGTTTTTTGGCAGACTAATCCCCCTCTATTTTGTTCTCATCAAAATACAAGAATAACTACAACAACAACAACAAAATAATCAACTAAAAAGAACACTAAAAAAAACAACAGGAGAGCAACACCAGCAGAACAGCTGTTGTATAAAAAAATGGTTTAATGACTCATCATCAATATGGACATACATGGTGATTTCTGGCTGGTTCATAGCAGGGAAAGGTTGTTATCCTGGTTAAGGAACTTACACTATTTAACCTACATCTCAACTGATTGTAAAAGTAATATTTACCTTTATATTATTTAATTTTATAACAATCAAAGAAAACCAGAAAATCATGTGATACATTTTTTTCATCTTTCTAACAACTAATATCTGCATCTAAGATTTTATTGATCATTTTAATGGGAAAAACTGATATAAATAAAACACTGTGACTATTATAAAATGTTTATTTAACTCAAAATAAGTGATTTCATCATCAGTTGTAGTGTATAGCCTGTTTAAAAAATAATACTTACAAAACAGAGCAAATAATTATTTGTATAATGTCACTGAAAATCAGTGTACAATTGAGAATCACTGAATTAAGACTTTCACTTATTTCAAATGAAAAAGAACTTTCTTTCTTTTTTAACCTGTCAAGGAGTCTCCCATTGTCATATATTTGGAAGTTTCCTTCTTTTAAAATAAATTGTTGAAAATCGAGCGAATTCATTTATATGTTAATTAGAACTCACAAATTACATGAATGGAATAAATATATTTTTGTACACAAATGCTTACTTACTACACTTACTATGCCCCTTTTACTTTTACTATCAAACTGTGTAACAAAGATCACTTGACAGGCCATGAGGCTAAATTTTGACAGAGACCCGTTTGCAGGTGCCAATAGAAAATATAACATTAAGATTAAATAAATAAAAAGTCCTCAAAAGGGGCTTTTTTCCACTGGAGAAGATTGTGTCCCCTGTCTCCTGGTTACAACATGGCAGTAACAAAGATAATGGTGGAAAATGATACAAAATTTCTGGCATCACATTTTTAGAAAAAAAAAAAGAGAGAAAAAAGATAGTGTAATGATTATTAATAATCTTCAATCATAAAATACCAAAATTAATTATATTTGAGCTAAGCCAGGGTTTAATAAATATTCAACTTGTTTAAATTTAGATAGAGTACAGTACTGGTTTCTCATACAGTGTAATATATTATGAATATGTACACACTGTACAACATACACATTTTATTAAGTTTTAAGTAATAAATCATTATATTTAAACAAAATTTCTGTTCCACAATTTTTAATCAATGGCCTGACACAAAAAAATAATATTTCAAATTAAATAATATAAAATATAGCAGGACAAGAAATACAAGGCCAATTTAATAATCCTAAAAATATTTTCAATATCTATGCATTGAAGAGCCACATGCTTTCCTTTGTTCTGAATTCATGTTGAGGTAACGGTAATGGGTTTCTTAATGAAATACATATTTTTAATTGTTTGTTGCAAAGACAATCTCATTAAACATCATCAAATTGTTTTAATCTTTGATTGATTTGTAGAAAAAAAACTATACTGCTACAAAATTTACTGCACGTCTCTGTCATGAAAGTTTACGCCTTAGCTAACAGTTTTAAAGTTAACATTATATTGTGAATTTGTCTCACTCCATTAGTCATATAGATCTATTTACATTATATATACATATTATATTGCCTTTGCTAAACTTTATTAACATTCCAAACTATTGTCAACTTTTGGCACGTAACATATTTTCAGAATATTTTTCTGTATTTTTTAAATGTATGATTTAGATTATTATGTACATTTTTAGGAATTCACCTCATTCCAGACCATTTATGTGCAGTGAATCTTCATTTCCCATTTACATAGACCTGCAATGGTTGACATTAAAATAAACAAAATATGTATCTATTTGTAAACAAATTTTGTATTTACAGAAACTTAATCTTCATGTTCAGATCAAGGAGAATATGAACTCATGAAGATTTTATATCTTATTAAATCAGGTCAAAAATATACACATAGCAGCATTAACTGATCTTTACGAAATGTTTACTACCTACCATGTGGGCAGACAAATCTTGTTTTTACATGGAACAATAATAACTCTCTGCTTCCCTCCCGTTACCGTCTAAGCCAAGGATTTACTTAACAATTGACGAATCAGAACTCATCTCACATAGAGAGTTCATCGTTGCACCAATTAAAATAATTGTTCCATAAAATAACTAGGCTCCGCGTCCCCCAGTCACAAAAAGTCGCTGTGTAAAATGCTCCCAATGAGCTTTTCGATTGAGGAGGTCGCCAGGAGACCCCTGAAGAAAATCCTTTCGACCAGCGAGCTGCTGACGGTCTGCATCTTGGACAGCAACATCAACAGACGACCGAATCGGATCATCTGCCGCGGGTAGCTGAGTTGAATGTGCTTGCTGAGCATAAGTTGGGCCTGGTCTTGGATACTCTGTACTTGGCGCTTGTCCGAGAGACCTTGAATGTCTGCGCGAACAAAGGGAGATTAACATGAACAATTTTTATGTCATGAGTTTTCGTTACTGTAACTTAAATTTTTTAATGTGTACAATTTTTTAATAAAAAAATAAATAAATCTTTACACATCTACATCTATATTAATTATTCATTTTTATAGTTTAAAATTGGTGACCAAATTTTGCATAACAAATACATCTGATGCAGTAAAGCAACCAGCACTGCCAGAATTTTACAGTGTCATTCTTTATCACAATTAAGACGTTATTTTCTTTTTAACTTACTCTAAACTCTATATGCCTTCTCTTAATTTTATTTAAAATATGAATGAAATCGTTATCACTTTAAACTCATCGCTATTGAAATCGGTTTCATATAAACTAGCAAAAAGGTAAATGATGGCATTAATATTTTCTTCTAACTGTTTAAAGGCGAAATCAAAGCTGACACTACGCCATAAATAGTGCCATAAATCCTGTTATATTGTTCTCTGTAATGTGCTACTGTTTGGCTAGGGTAGATAATCCTAAAACTTAATTAATAATACACTGCAATCAAAATATTGTTAAGAATAGCTTAATTATAACAGTGTGACGGTATGAAGGAAATAACAAAGTATACAATCGTATACAACACCCCTATGGCGGATTAAGGGGGGGGGGGGCTGAGCGGGCTAAAGCCACGGGCCCCCGACGATTTGGGGCCCCCAAACTTTTTATATTTTATAATAAAAGTGTACAAATGTTTGCACGAACCCTTGAAAATATAATAAATTAAATAAATTTATAAACATTATCTATTAAACTGATCGCGATTCCAGAGTTGCAAAGTCTAAGTGAGAGATTTTCCCAGCCAGGGGTAAAAAATTCCCAGATTGGGCTTAAAATTCCGAAATGCATTAAAAATTTGGTGAAAAATCTGAAAAGTGGCAACTTCAATTAAATGCTTTCGCATTCATTTTAATGACTTTTGACTTCCAAATTAAAAAATAATAAATATTTTTGCATTTTTAAGGCAATTTTTAATAGGGTACTTTAAATTTTTATTTAATCTGTACGTTTTTTTTTAACAACTTGGCTACAAAGCCAAAATATAGCTTATACTTTTAAATTTTAACATCATGAAGTTTAAAAAAGTTATTTGGATACTCTTGTAATTTAAATTTGTCTGTAATTAATAAAAATATATTTTAAAAAATGAATGTTTTGTAATTTATTAATAATGAATCAATCATACATATTATTAATGATTTGGTCCTTTATATGTAACAAACATTTTGTGATGATTCGGGCTCAGACTAATTAATTATATTATTCAATAGTAATACATTTACACAATCTGACCGTAAACTGTCTGCTGTCTACTGGCAGTGACAGTGTTGGGAAAAACCTAGCAAAAACGTCAGGGAAAAAAAAAACTAGATCCGAAATAAAAAATCATGTTAAGCCTGGTCCCTTTTTGGACTCAGGACGTGTTAGCGCATTTTCGTATTATGTATCAGTACTTATGTTAGATATCAGCATTATGTAGTTATCAGTAATTGTGTTTAGATTTTAGACATATTTTAAAAAAATTTCTTGTGTAATGAATATACCTGAACTTTTTTTAATTTAAAAGTCATTTCTTTACATTTTAATTTTTTTTAATTTTCTCTTGAATCTAACTACAAGTGGTTTGTGGTCACTGAAATAGGACTCATAAATGAAACATTCTAAATTGTAATCAGCTAATCGCCCAAATACTCCGTCAATTGTTGTTTTATAGATCGTGGTTGCCAATCTTGTTGAAAGTAGTTGAATGTTGAAGCTTGTTTCGAAAAAGTTTTCAATTTCTGCCCCTGGGCCGCTAAGATCTTGATTGAAGTCACCACAAATGATGATGTAAAACTCTCTAAACTTTTACACATATTCTAATGACGTCAACAAAAAAAAAACTAATACTTTTGCACGCTTTCGCACCACTAACCAATAACTTTAACACCAAACACACTACCGTGCGCAACTCACAAGTTCCATTAAGTTACAATGACTTAAAGTCCTACGGAACTTCCAGGAGCTCTACTGCCACTACAAGAGGTCGGATCGAGTAACTGAGTGTTGATGCACAAATGGCAGGTCAGGACATACAAAAAACATATATACATCATGGGTCTAGGACTTATGGATGCTGAGATCTAGGGTGATGACAGACGGACGGACGGACAGACGGACAAAACGGATACAATAGCGCATTCCACTTCTCGAAAATGCGCTAAAAACCTAGACACGCTAAAAATAAACAAATATGACGTCAAAGAGCCTCGCACCAACACAAAAAAAGTATTTCTTATTTGAAAATGAGCATGTTTCAAATTATTTTATTTTATTTTCATCCAAGAATGTAATTATTTTCTTTTAAATAGTCAATCTCAAAAATTCCCATTTGTTAGGCAAAATCCTTATAAATTCCTAAATTCCCATTTTAAAAAGTTTGGCTAAAAAAACCACGATTCGGGAAATTTCTTACGACTTCTGCGCGATTCAGACCTGACAGTCTTAATAATCTATAAAACTTGGCTCACTTAGAGAATATAGTATAAAATATAGTTTATATTTTTAAATTTTCTTCATTTAGACAAGCTCCGCTGGTCGTGGGGAAAGGGCATAGGCTTGTGATGCAAATGTTGTCGGGTTCGTGTTCCAGCGGTGGAATGTAAAAGTTTTTCTTTTCACACTCAATTTTTAACACACCGGCGAACATTTTAAACAGTTATTTCTTCGTGTTCGTTTCTTTTTTCATCATTAATATTTAGTTACAGTCTTATATTAGTTGTTGGCAATCATATTTTAAGGGACGCTGGCTGGATAGGGCCCCCGTTTGATTGCAGCCAGGGGCCCCGTGCAGTCTTAATCCGCCCCTGCAACACCCCCTCTCTCAACTGAAGCAAGCGTAGTGGAGACTGTGGTGTGTCTGACGTCGTAGAGATCAGAGGCACGAAAACATGCTGAGTAGCGACTTTTGTAACAGTAATTCTCTTTAGAAGTGGCCGGGGAGGGGTGGAGGTGGAATCAACTTTGGCCATCATTAAATTTTTACAGGCGAGTTGTAGTAATTAAAAATCTTGATTTGAATGAAAAGAACAACAAAACAACTAAATTTTTCATTGAAATTTTAGTCCTTAATGAAACCTGACTTAAAGTTGTATTTTTAATGATTGATATGAAGCTTCGAATTGAATTAAGATTTTAAGAGGGGAAAATGTTATAAGGAAGACATTAAGTTGAATAAATGTAAGAATTATTTGTGAAGGAAATAGTTGGATTCATTGTAGTTTTAACATGTATAAAGCTCATCCTCCCACACATTTTTCCCACTGATGACGTAGCGAGAGTAAGAAGAGGAGTGGTCGAGTTAAGTGAGGGATTATTTAACTATTTCTTGTTTTAAAAAGAGACGTCAAGCTCTGTGCTCTAAACAAACGAAAGTCAATTTATGTTATGTATGATTGGCGATGTTTGTATATGAAAGCCGGGGAATGAATTAATGTCAAACTGGGTAAAAAATAATATAAAAAATAACACTGGTGACAAACGCAAGTGCACCTTAAATTAAAACTAGAGTTTTGGAAGAATCTAATCGTGCATTCAATGCCTATAGAATTATTTCACGCCCTCAGTTCAGCTTACCAGGTTTAAAAAGAGCAATGGCCTTGATACACGTGACCTCCGTGCCGTCCAGGGATATTTCTCTCAGCCTCGCTATCATCTCGCAGACGCCGATGCCCTCCTCCAGGTCGGCGCTGGAAGTGGCCAGGTCATCACGGGCCACGAGGTGCTCGACCGGCAGACCCCACTGGACCAGGCCGAGGAGGAAGAGCTCTTTCCATGCTGTGGCCATCAGAAGGGTCTGGGGGAAAGGGAGTCGAGGGTTGAACGGTTAGTTGGTTGGATTTATTTTACCGCCTTTCGGAGGTCTCTTGTTCAAATGGAACTTGGACACGTTGCTATCAATAGATGTGATACGTTATTATTAATAACTGTGATATGTTACTATTAATAACTGTGATATGTTACTAT
>MUZC01001412.1:59954-78032 GCA_002072015.1 Radix auricularia
GGGGCAAACTACGGAGGTTTTTGCGGCCATAATACTGAAAAAAAAAGTCAATGAATTTATGTTAAAGATGGATGTTTGTGTACTTGAATTGTGGCTAAACTACAGTAATGTGCGGCCCATTGATGTTTTATTACTTTCAAGTGCGGCCCTCGCCATAAAAAGTTTGCCCCGCCCCTGCATTACGACATTTATCGTTCCTGATGTTGTTTACAGAAATGTGAGTTAACGAGCGAGGCTCTAAAACAATTATAACATGCATGCTGCTCGTTAATTAGTTTTAAAAGAGGAAAATTAAAGCCAAATATTTAGAACCTCGCTCTGAAAAAAGCTAGGGCCTCTTTCACAATATCCAGTCCACCTCCTGAAAATCGTCTCCGTACAGATTAAACCCCCGGTTTTTAAAAATATTTTTTAAACATTTAGATCTATAATAAAACTTTACTAATTGAACCAGGACCTTGACAATGATGTTCTCTCTAGGATTCGTAGGTCAGTGGGAAAATCAGAAAATTCGTGTGCAAAGTTGCACAGAATCCATTTTTTGTGTGCAATAATGTACAGAATTTGCCGCGTGGTAATTCTTAATTACTACGCCGCGTCTGTCAAATATATCAATGGCCACGCAGCCGCGCAGCTTAAAGCGAATATTGGTTGGTAGTAGAATCGTCGTTGGGGAAACTAATAATTAAGGCTATAGCTCAAATAGAGAATATTTAATGTGAGACAAATGACACGGGGAATAATAACTCATTAAAACAAAAAAATGTCAATTACTTGTTTTTGTTATTTACATTGAACATTTACATTGATGTATTCAGTTGTCTCTATATATGTGTTAAAATTAATCGTTAATTAATCGATTAAATTTTACAGATTGATCGAATAAAATTTAATCATTATTGACCCTAATATTATATTGATACATTGATAATTACAGCATATATTTCATGAAGAGTGAACACTTTTGGGTCATCTAAAGATTGCGCCCAGGTATGCCCCCCCCCCTAAAACTTTGGTGCCTCCTCCAAGCTAATCCCCTCGACCCTGCCAAAAAAAGTGATACTCTTATTAATTTTAAAATACAACGATAAAGATTTTTTTTTTCGCTATGCTTGTTCACATTTCTTTTTAAAAAATTATCTTAATCTTATGTTATTCTTTCTGTTCTAGCTACTGAATTCACGCTCTTAACCTAGTTGACTCAATACTTCTAGTTTCAGTTACTTCAAAGTCAAATTGACGTAGACTTCCCAGGCATGCCCTCCCCGACCACAAACACAATGGACTAAAATAGTCTGACTGCTGAAACTGGAGTACATCCCATGACTGTATTCAAAGCTGTCGCACATCCTCGACTTAGTCTTGGATGGCAACCGAATTATCGTCATCAGCATCCTTCCGTCTCGCGAGACGATGGTGTGCATCATCGTTGCATTTCCTCGAGTGGATTTGCAGTCCTTTCCTTGAGTGAGAGTCTTTACCACAGATTTTACACACGAGTTCTGTGATTCCAAATGTTTTGGCCTTTCTCCTAGCTCTTCTGTCTGCAGGCTCCTCCATCCTTCGCTCTTCGGCTACTATAGCGCCCTCTTTGACAACTGTGCGCCGCGTTGATAGGTCTTCTGCCTTACACTCCCAATCGCTTGTGCGTATTCTGGCTGGTTTCATGTCCATTAGGCAGACATCTTTAAATCGCAGACGTGGGTGACCGAATGCCACCGGTTTAATGTTCAATCAAGATGCGAATGTAGCTCATTAACAATTCTTGACACCATGGTGGATATTAATTCGTCTCTGAAGAATTAATTTAAATAATTAAGTATACACGACCAGCTCATAACTACATGAGTATGAGGTTTAAACAGGCCCTGATGAAAACCACGAGAACTATTGATAAGACCTGCTCATAACTTCAAGAGCTATAGACAGGGCCCGCACAGAACTATTGACATGTAGGACCTGCTCACAACCACGAGAGCTTTTGATCATTTCTCACCTGTACTCGCAGGATCTCGTTGAATCGGTTCACGTAGCCCAGCATAAATATTTGTGTCTCTGGGAAAACATGGGGCGTCGCCATGGTAACATCGTGCTGGTACTGCAGCGGCATCAAGCGACACGGAGTGTTGACCCCTATGCTCAGATCTATGGGATGCTCTTGCGAACTATGACCCCTGTTGTCAACCAATAGGGGACTGGCTAGCTCTCCTGGTTTGGACTTGGGTTTGCGTGGTCCTCTCTCGTGCTGGACAGCTGAGAAATCAAAAGACAAACAAAAATTATTTTAAAAAAAAAACATAACAATAATGTTATAACTTTAAGTTAAAAAGTTAACTAAAAATTAGAAGTTTTCTCATTGCTTGGGTGCGTTTCATTATTTTTTGGAAAATGCACAGTGCCCTCTTTAAGAAAATTCATTCATTAAAACAACTTGTTCGGTATGAAATTTCACTTTAACCTCAATAGAAATCATTGGCCGTTAAAGGATTACAACCTTTGCCTTATACGAACATTCAGTACTGACTCTATCTTTGTTGAAAAAAAAAAAAAAAAAGCAGTAAAATATGCTAGCTATGTCACTGAACCATGAAAGAAGTCAGAGGACTCGTGTTTGAGACCCATCGATTTAAAAGGTTGTGTAAAAAAACGGAAAGAGGTTGGGCATGAAATTTAAAATCATTATCTTAACAGTGGATTTTTTTTTATATTAAAAAAAATTCTCACACCAAACTATGAGTCATGTTTTTGTGAGCTTATTGGTTTCACAGACACGTTCTGATGACGTCAAAAGCACACGAGCTTGTTAACCTCAAACCAAGTAATGACTTTTTAAAAAATCTTATTTACCGATACCTTCTTTGTTCATGTCTGCCTCGAAACATTTGTTGAGTCTGCAGGCCCTGCACTGGTTCCTGTGGGTTTTATCGACGGGGCACCGGCCCTTGAGGGGGCCCTGCGCCTTGCAAGTGTACGCTCGATTTTTGTGGATACTGCGCTTGAAAAAGCCTGAACAACCTGTTCGATGAGGAGAAGATCTGTCTCGAGAATTGCAATCGTTAATGTCACAAAGTGTACAAAATTAATTTCAGTCCATTTGATGTTTGTTGATCATTAAATGACAAATGCTTAATATATTAAGTATATAATAAAATATATTAAAAAATATTGCGGTTGGTTTCTAACAGAAAACAAACTAGAAACTGACTTGCTTTCAAACATCAATTTTCTTCCTGAAGAGACGAAACCTTTTTTATGATTAATTGTAATAAGGTTTTTAAAAAAAAAATATATTTTTTTTTAAAATATAAAGATATTTTCATAACACGTTGAATAGTTTTGCATTATTGATTAAAATTTATGAATGGTTCAGATACAAATTATGTTTTAAAGGCGGTAATTTTTAAAAAGTTAAGTAGAAGGAGCTTTATGAAACAAACGGATTTCAGATCAATCAATGTAGATCTAAATGTAAATTTTTTTGAAAACTTTTGCTTCACAGATTTTAAATGTACATTTGATGAAATATAGAAAATGTTCATTTAAAGTAAAAATAAATAAAATAATACTATAAAGTAGTCTAATAAATGAAAGAAAGCAAGTATTTGTTAGACTACTTTATAGCATTATTATTTTTTTTATAACAAACTGTTGTTTTTTTAAGACTCTCTGTCTACTCGTTTTTCACTTGTTATTTTGTTAGTTTTTCTGTTGGTTTTTTGTTAATTTAAACATAAAAACTAACAAGTGTAAAGCGCGAAGACAGAGAGTCTGAAAAAACACATCACCACAAGACAAGCAGGTAGCCTACCATCACAGCTGTAAATGCCGTAGTGCTTCCCTGAGCTCCTATCCCCACAGACCTTGCACGGGATGTCCAGTAGCCTGTCACCTAAGATTCAATAAAGGAAGACACGCCATCAGTACATCGTTTAGCTCTAATCTTCGGACTTAAAACTTTGTTGTTTATAGCATGAGCTGTTGCAGTCTTATCTTTGCATTATGCCAGTATTTATATTGTTCTACCTTGTTCATGTACAATGGCATCGTCAATATCCTGTTCCTACTTGTCTTATTTGTTTGTGTTTTTTTTTGCTTGTTTGCTGTATGTTTGTTTTGTGTTTGTTTAGGTGTTTTTGTTAGTTAATTTTTTATTAAATTTTTATTTTTTTTGTTTGTAGTTGTTGTTGTTTTTTAAAATTAAAATTATTTTTATTTAAGATTGAGGAAAATACTAAACGCTTCAGAGCAAAACTCTTTGCTAAATATCAACAAAATCTCTGTTTGCTGCTAAGCTGGCATTGTTAGCGTTTGCGCTCTGGAACAAAGGGACATAATCATTCTAAATTAAATGAGGAGTTGAATAATAATGAAAAGTTTATTAGCTCCACCTCTTTCTTTCTGTTTTCCGTCAGTTTTCTTTAATGAAGACATCTGATAGTAAAACGTTTTTTAAAAATTAGTAATAGTAAACATCTTTTCCAGTCATTCCTACCATGATAGTGATTCTATTCTTTTTAAACTCAATGGCAAAAAGAAAAAGAAATTGTAATCATCTTTTATTTTAAAAAAACAACAAGTAATTAACATAACTGAAAAATGACTAGGACTAGGACAGAACCGTTAATATCAGTATGTAACAACCCACATAGCTCTTACAATACCAAGAAAAAACTGCGCTTTCATACACAAATTTCAGTTCGGACATAATGACGACACGCCTATATTTGAGTTTGGTCGTGAATTGAATCATTTGTCAGATAACTCAGAGCTTTTATATACATATATATTTTTATTATTTTAAACTATTTAAAATAGCACCACAAGACTGTGGTGTGGTTGATGACAACAAGAAATAAGTGAAACACTTATTTGGAATATATCAAGAAGACTAAAATTTAAAGTCATACATATTTTACAACAATTTGTGGGAAAGTTGGGACGTGAAAATCTCATCCCTTTCATATAAAATATTACAAAAATATTTCTTATCAAGTCACTTACAACAAAAAAAAATGGCCGGATTTATGAAGTGAAATCCGGACGGAGCCGCAGACGGATTTGTAAAAAAAAAATGGCCGGATTATGGATTTGCCTAATCCTGTACACCGCTACTTACAACCAAAGTATTCAAAAAACATTTTTTTTTTAAAAATTTTGTTTTTTTTTGAAAGTCAACTACTACTTTTAATTAAAAACATTCACCCCAAAAAATCAGTTTCTTAAAAAAATGCCCCCCCCCCTCCTTTTTTTCCTATAAAAAGAAATGAAATCTGCTTGGTGTTACGACGATGGGGTAGAAGCAAATAATTATGTAACGATCTTCTTCAACCCCCGCCCNTCTCGACCTCCCCATAAAAAGAAAGATGCCATTACAACTTCCTCTCAATGAGCGGGAGACAACTTTTTAACTCGACACACCGTTACAAGGATGGCGTTTCTCAAGTGTCGGGACGAGTACGCCCCCCTTCGAGCCTCTCTCGCTCCCCCACCCTCCCCTAAATGATTTTGTTGTCATCTACACAAGCCGACCCGTCTCTTTCATTTTTACCCACTTTATCGCTTTTTGTAAAGAATTTTTCCCCACCGTGATTTTTCAATCTTCTAAAACAAGCTCTGCGGGCGAAATGTTTCGCCGGGACATCTTTGATTTGATCGGCTGATGTTGGAACGAGAAACCGCGGGAAGTTGCGCTGCAAAAAAACTCTTTCCCGTGAGGGCCACCGGTCGAGGGCCAAAATGGCGCAGGAAAATGGGTAATTTTGTAATTTTCTGGTGTCCACACGGACCACGCTGTGAGTGAGAATGGGCCGAGTGTAGAACTGGACATTCAGAAGTGGCCAGGAAAGATTGTCACCGACACTTCCTGTCTTATCCATCAAGAAAGCGGTCTTCCCCCCCCTCTCCCCCACGGTTGTCATTTATGTTGTTTTCTTCTTTCCTTTTAAATATTTTTAGTAATAGCTTGGGGGCAAAGAGGCCAAATAATTGGAGCGTATTGAAAGGGTCATTATATCTTGACGAGATTTTGTCTCTTGGCGCCTTTACAACGCTTCTTTTCTCCGCCTCTTTCTTTCTTTCATTCATTCGTATTTTTGTCTCCTGTTTGCCATTTCTTTCTTACCTTGCTTTCGTTTATGTTCTTACTTGTACTGTATTTGCCTTTTTGTTAAACTCTTTACTTTCTTTAAACCTTAATAGTCTAATGCTCTAACTCACTATCTATACAATCATATATTTATTTTTCTTATATTGTTTGTCCGATTCCAACCCTACCATTGTTTGGTGATCTGTCTCATCTCTTCGTAGAACTCCTTAACGTGAGCTACTAGCTTCTTGTTGACTCCCATCCTAGTCTATTCTCTTTTTTTGTGTGCCATGCATCACTTTCTATATGCACCTCCTTGCGCTCTAACACTCACCACCTGTGCACTCTCCTTATGCACTCCTTGTTTTATGCGCCCCCACCTAACGACGCACTCCCCCCTTTCTCTTTCTTTGGTATACCCTGACATACACCCAACCCTATGCACTCACTTTATCATGCAACCCATTCCTTGTGACATTCCCAACTGGTGCACATCCCTGATTATTCGCTTGCCTCCCCTTGCACTCCTCACATCATTCCCTCTGCTAATTATATCGCTTTGCCGCTCAGTTTTTCCCCCATAAAGTGGTAACGTCACGTTCCGTTGTGTTTGTAATGGCTAATAATGACATGCTCTCTTGTCCTTTGGCCGTCATTATTTTTACAACTCTTTGGTGTCCTCGGCTGTGAGTCAAGCAAGCATTGGACAAAACGATGGCGTTCCATGGGTTAACAGTTAATTATCTACAAACATCTTTAAACACCCTTTAACGAACAAAACATAAATAAATAAATGTCTTTAAAAATGTTATATTATTTTTTTTTCTTATTCTGATTTTTGTACCTTAACCGAGTTTTATTTAAAATCTGAAAGCAAAAGTGATGACTAGAAGGGAAAAACCCCGCAAATCCATGCCTAAACTCCAAAACTTCTTGAATGACTTGACGGTACATAGATCTACATTTACTTAGTACCCAGGGATCTCCTTTTGTGTTAAAGCGCATGATGAAATTTTGATGTTGCGTGTATTCGAAAGACAGCCGGTAGACAGGCTCAGGACGCATCTCAAATGGCATTTTCTGCCTCATTTCAAAAATAATTTTTACATCTAACGCTCCTTTGTTACTGCTCTAAATTTATATAATAACTTTTTAAAAGATTGAATGTATGCAAAAAGTTATAAGGATAATATTCTAATAAGTATATCCTAATAGTACGTCTACTGGCGGGCTCTGTAGGTTCAAATATATTATTGCTATGTTAATTTATCAGGTCAGGACCGAAGTCTTATGTTCGATTACTTTATAAAATATTTCTGATTTTCCCTTCCTTAACATTGTCATTAGCCGAGCAATATTTTTAGGAGATATTTGATACTATAGTCCATAGGCCATTAGCTAAAACATTGGAAATTGTAAACGGTGCACTAAACTACCCTTACCATTGATAATTGTTGTCCCATAAGAGATTCATCTTTAAAAGAATTGAACTAATCTTGCACCAACCAGCCAGCCCTGCTTCTAATGGTCACGGTTCACAGCTTTTTTTTTAAAAAAACACTACACTTGAGCTAACGTCGTTTAATAGACATAGTACCCTCCATGTACATGACGTCATCAGGAGCGTTAAAGCTAATCAAAACATCGATAAAAAAAAACGCCATCTTCAAATAACTCGCGACAACCAAGACTGGAGAGAGAGAGAGAGCGAGAAAGAAAGAGAGAGAGTGAGAGAGAGAGAGAAAGAAAGAGAGAGAGTGAGAGAGAGAGAGAGAGAGAGAGGGGGGGGAACACGAAAATTCTTGACAGCCAGGCTTTTATATGTCCGTATTTGGTCTGGCTTTGATGTCGTGGGAATCTGCTACGGGTGCCGGCACCTGGTCAAGTCCATCTTAAGAGAAATTGTCGATGTATTATGGCCGGTGACGAGCTCTTGATGGGCCGACCGAGTGATATTTTCATCACCAACACGCCATGTGGTCCTGTTAGCGATTCTTTGCTTGACTTCCTCGCGCCATGGCGGAGTCGAGTTGTCGATTTCGGAACAAAACATGTGTATGGGGCGAGGGGGTGGGATATGGCGTCGGTGGTGGGTGAGAGATATTGTCGTAGAGCAAGGAGGGTCTCCTAACTACGGCCCGCGGTCCAGATGCGGCCCGCAAGGCGGCATTCTTTTAATCTCCAAAAAATATACTATTTTTATCCGTATTTTACCCCACAAAACTTATCAGTTGGGGGTTAGTAGTTGGCCCCAAAACTGCTGTTTGACAGATAATGCGGCCCTGTGGCAGAAAAGTTTGGAGCCCCCTGTGATGTAGAGGAAGAAGGGGGGGGGGAGAAGAAACCGAAAACTGAATAATGTACTTTGCGATATCCACTGAAAAAGTAACTTTCATTTAATTATCAATAAAAATAACAATATTTACATTATTATTTTAAAAGTAAAAGAAATCGATGTTACTTAAGTTATATTTTTAAAGAATGGTAAATCATAATCATAATATAATAAATAAAATGCGGCGCCAATAATAATTTCATTATGGAATCTATTTGCGATTTTATTAATTAAACAAAGTTCAGTGCAGCACACTACAAGGGTGTGTATTTCGATTTTAAAAAGATAATAGCCTTTCTGCTGTTCCTAGATGAACATGCTTATTTTTTCAAAAGCACAACAAAGCTTGAGTTGTTTTTTTTTAATTTATTTATTTTTATTTGTTTATTTTGTAATGATGATGATGATTAGTATAATTATTGCTACATTTGAAATTACAGTTTTTCTTTAAAATTGAGAATTTAAGCTAAAATATTATTTCTCTGTTCTGGAATTTCGTGTGCCTTCTACGTTTTCCATCTGTTAAAAAAATAACAAGATTTGAATATGAAGCGTTTGTCGCTGTCGTTCTTACGTATCTGTACTTAATATGTACAAGTTTTTTTTACTAAGATTTTAAACTGGACGATTCATATGAGTAAACCGGATTATACTTATAAGTAAGCTGGTCGATACTCATGAGTAAACTGGGCGATATTTATATGTGAGATGGACGATACTCTAAGTAGACAGGACGATACCACCGTGAGTAAACTGGGCGATATTTATATATTAGCTGGATGATACTCTAAGTAGACAGAACGATACAACCGTAAGTAAACTGGCCGATATTTATATATTAGCTGGACGATACTCTAAGTAGACAAGATGATACCACCGTGAGTAAACTGGGCGATATTTATATATTAGCCGGGCGATACTAGACGTAAACCGGACGATACCACCGTGATTAAACTGGCCTATTTTTATATATTAGCTGAACGATACTCTAAGTCGACAGGACGATACCACCGTGAGTAAACTGGGCGATATTTATATATTAGCCGGACGATATTCTACGTAAACCGGACGATACCACCGTGAGTAAACTTCCCGACGATGTTTCTCAGCTTCTTGTCCGCCCAACTCCAGAAGACCTGGAAGCTTTCAAGGCTCGTCGATCGACGCAAATTATCTGCTCACGGCGTGTGAGCGTGGGAGTGATTGTGTGAGCGTGTGCCTGATTGTGCGAGTGTACTGGGCGTTAGTGGGTGCTATTACGCACAAATGAACTATCTTTTCTCCCCGATCCCTGTCGGTGAACAATAGCAAAATTGGCATTTCATGAACTTTCTTGTCAAAAGACAACATAATTAGACTTATTAATTTTCGGTTCCATCCAGCCATGCCCATTGTGTCCCATGCAAGTTGCTCCCAAGCTTTGGTTCACTTTGTAAAGGGAATTGCGTTATAATTCTCGCACATCAGAATGGCGCTGGGAGAAAAAAAACATTTACGTCGAATGTTATTTTTCCCGCGCACTGCATTAGCAGACGAGAATAATTTATTGCAGCAGATTTTTAAAAAATGATTACTTTTTATAAGGGAAGCTAATTTATGAATAATCACGGGGTATTAAAAAAATGATGAAGGAAGAACTGTGACGGCAGTGCAAGGGGCGTATAATCAGGATAACGGCAAGACGTTCGCACGCTTAGAAGGAAAGGCGTAGCAATAGCTGTGATTTTTTTTTAAACGATTATTAGGATTGTGTGTGATTGAATTGTGTGTTTTGCGTACATGAGTGCGGTATCTTGTGCGACTGAGTGATGTAGATTGTGTGTATGAATGGTGTAACTTGTGTGACTGAATGGTGTAACTTGTGCGACTGAATGGTGTAGCTAGTGCGACTGAGTGGTGTATATTGTGTGACTGAATGGTGTATATTGTGTGACTGAATGGTGTATATTGTGTGACTAAATGGTGTAGCTTGTGTGACTGAATGGTGTAACTTGTGCGACTGAGTGGTGTAGCTTGTGCGACTGAGTAATGTAGCTTGTGTGACTGAATGGTGTAGATTGTGTGACTGAATGGTGTATATTGTGTGACTGAATGGTGTATATTGTGTGACTGAATGGTGTAGATTGTGTGACTGAATGGTGTAGATTGTGTGACTGAATGGTGTAGATTGTGTGACTGAATGGTGTAGATTGTGTGACTGAATAGTGTAGCTTGTGTGACTGAATGGTGTAGCTTGTGTGACTGCAAGACATCGCATGTGTGACTCAATTGCAAGATTTGAATAAAAAGCTCTCATGTGTGAATGAATGGCGCTAGTGCAGGGATGTCCAAAGTCCGGCCCGCGGGCCAAAACCGGCCCGCGAAGCAATTTTTACTGGCCCGCGGCCTCATCTTAAATAATTAATTAACTAACAACATTAAATATAAGAAAAGTCGACAAATTTTACCGTTTTGAGTACGTCAAAGGATGGCAAAAGTTGATAACATTGTATTGTTTACCAATTACTAGACTTCAGTCTTAAAGACTGACAAAAGGGAACAAATGTATTTGGTTCTGTTTGTTCTGCTGTCTATGACGTTAAATTACCAAGTAAACGATATATTTATTTATTACTGATGGCTATCGCCATGACTCGTGAGCACAGTTGACAAGCAAAACTTGTCTGTAACAAAGTCAGCTTAGTCAGGCTAGCAAAGTTTTTAAACGTCACTGTATCATTCTTAAAGAAGTTCTTTGTGCTAAACACCTTTCATGTGATTGTGTCCTTAAGCAAGTGATAAAGGATATGATCTCTATTCGCTCTAAAACCCTGTTTCACAGCCAGTTTTAGCAGTGTCTTCTTGACATCCAGAGAGAATACAAAGATGTTGTGTATCACAATGATATAAGATGGTTTAGTCGGGGGACAGCACTTCAGAGCGTCTACACATTAAAAAAGAAATTGGGCAGTACATGGAAGATAAGGAAAAACCATTTCCAGAACTATCTGATGCTGATTGTCTTGCATAGTTTGCATTTTCGATTGATGTGAAAAGACATATAGACCTTACTAACACAATTCTCCAAGGGCACAATGCAGTGGTGTAAGCCAATTATATTCACATATCAAGGACTTTGGAACAAGCTGCAACTTTTTCAAAGGCAACTTTTTCAAATGCAGCCTAATACAACACATTTCCCTTCACTTCAGGAAATCATGACAAGTTTACCAGAAAGAAGCTTCAATTGGCAAATTTAATGCATTGGTATGATGCAAATATCACATTCTTGGCTGATGAATTTCAAAGACGCTTTCATGACTTAATAACTATTGAAAAGATAAACGTGGTTGTTTTTGTTAAATTTTCATATTTCTCTGTAGATTTTTATAATACTGCAGGCAATCTGCAGCGGGAATTCATTGAGCTGCAAACTGATGCTGAATGTCGCAGCAGACAATTTCTTCTCTTTGACTTTTTACAGTGATTTAAAGATTTACAGTGGTTAAAGAGAGATTAAGGAATTCGAACATTTGTTTTTAAACAAATGCTTAGCATGTTTAGCTCGACATACTTGTGTAAGCAGACATTTTCAGTTATGAATTTTAACAAGATCTGTGTGAGGACGAGAATAAGTGTCTCTCAACTACGTGATATCATACGTATCAAAACCATGGCATTGAGCCTGATATCACCACTTACTGCATTCAAGATCTCAGTTTCACCATTCACATTAAAATTTTACAATAAAAACTCATCATACTATGTCATTTGTATATTATTATTTCAACCCGGCCCGCGAATATCTTTGCATAAAGGAATACGGCCCGCCATGCAAAAAGTTTGGACATCCCTGCGCTAGTGCATGCATGACTGCATGTTGGAAGGTGGGGTTAATTAGAGTAATTTGGGAGCGAGTCGCAAATGCCTAAAACTGTCAACAAATTTGTTAGAAAACTCTTTGATCATTCTTGCATTACATTACTATCATAAACTTAACTATTTCAATTTTCTTAATTAAAAAAAAAAAGAATAGATTATTCATATTACCGCATAATTTACACAAATTCACAATAGATCTATATCAGTGGTTCTTAACGTGGGTTCGATCGAACCCTAGGGGTTCGGTGAGTCAGTCGCCCGGGTTCGGCGGAGGGAGGTCAAGACAGCACCCGACTCAAGGCATCTATATTACTACTAATAATGAAGGGTTCGGTGAATGTGCATATGAAACTGGTGGGGTTCGGTACTTCCAAAAAGGTTAAGAACCACTGATCTATATGTAGCGTAAAATAACATTTTAAAAATAATGATTAGAGCGAAAATCTTTTGATTGGTTTGTATTTTATTATCATTTTTATAATTGGAACACACTTTCAATGACATCCGTGGCCTGTGACCGCTGCATCACTTGCCAACAGATCATCTCTCATGGTCTGTGGACGCAATTATCTTCTGCATAGAAGGAGCGTCTGTATATCTAAGATAAGATAAGATAAAACATCCCTAAGTTTACATTACAATGAAATATGTAGTAGAAAGCTAGTTGAGAAATCTACATGTTTATCTTAAATATTTGAACACTTTGGCCGAAAGCAAAATGCATTTTTTCACCCTTTATTAAATGACCATAAATAATGTATTAATCAAACGGCTTTACGAGACACTCATTATTCATTACTTAATGCCGGATTGCTCGTTAACCTTTCCATAATGCATTCAGCGCAATTGATTTCCGTCAATAAAGAAATTCCGAACACTATCTGAGCACAGGCCTGTCACTAAAAGCAAATAGTCTGCACGTTAAATTATTAATGGGGGAGCTTTCTATTTCAGCAAATAGGACTCGATAATATAATTTTTAATTTTTTTTTTAAAAAGAAGGGGCAGATCACTGACGTGCCAGTGTTATCTCTCCCTGCCGAAGAGCAATCACTGGGATATCTCGCCATGTCATCTTGCACGCTCCTATAATCCGCGATCACTCCAACGACACACACACACACACACAAATAGTGTTCGTGTGCATGGTGGGTGGGGTGGGTGGGGAGGGTGGTCGGTGACGGGGAAGGGCAGGGGGCTCGGCTCTCGCACGTGGCCTTGGGGGTGGATGGGGAAGACAATGTGGTCAAACACTCACCAAGTCCGTGTCCGTTGTCTTAAGTCGTAACGGCTCTCAGGTGAAGCCCCCGAGGCTAGGGACAGCGCAAGTGCATGAGTGGTGGGGAGGGGAGTGGGAAACGGGGGCCGTCGGTCCCAATTAGCGCGCGTGGCGTGGAAGGACCGTCACCTGCGGCCCCTGGGATGCCCCCCGCCCCCAATGGCAATCTGTTGATCTAGTTGCCATTAAGCTATAATTGATCCCTCTCCTGACTTGAGCACCGTGCACAAAGTTTGTTTGTGGACCAATATTTGCCTCCCCCTCGGGTCTCATCTCAACTTGCGCAAGGACTTTTTTACTTTAGTATTTTCAGCCCTCCAATCTCCTTCCCTTCCCCTCCCCTTTCACACTCCTAACGGGGTGGAAGAGATATAGAAAAGAGGAGACAAGCACGAATGGGAGAATAGACTACATCAGGCATCTTTTACTCACGTTGACATAAAAATGGAGGAAAAACATGATAGGGAAAAGAGTTCGGGGAGTGGGAGGGGGGAGAGAGAAGAAGAAAGGGAAAGAAATATGTTCACCTCATGGCTCGCTGGAAGATCGAAGCCACGGCAGAGCTAATTGTTTCCCCTTAGAGAAGTGTTTTTTCAATTTTTTAATTTTTTTTTTTAAAGAATAGGGATTGTGTTCTTGGAAACGAGTTGTTTCCCTTCGCATGGAGGATTCTGTTTCTTCGGGCCGGGCACTCGGGGCCCGGGCATTGATTGGTCGGTGATCTCGGTTCAGATTAGACACGATCGTCTGCTCAAAATGTAAATCAGTAATGTCGCAGGACTTGATCTCCAGCCTGGAGGAGTCCGTCCACTCGATGGAGTTGTGGTTACTAGAAGTGGTCAATAAGCTCTGCGGGGGTTGGGGGTGGGGGGTTTGGGGGAGCAGATGAAAGTAAAAGTGGGGCAAAGACTATTAGAAGAATGAAGGTCGGGATAGAGAGACGGCTAACGGACGGTGTGTGCGTCTGTGCGTGCCTCCGTGTGTGTGGTGAGAGAGAGAAAAAGTAAGAGAGAGAAAGAGTGAGAGAACGAGAGAGAAGAAGATGCAGATTGAGAGAGAGGAAGAAAAAGAGAGGGAAAGAATGAGAGAAAAACAAAAGAAGAGAAAGAGAGATAAACAGTGACAGAGAATAAGAGAGAAAAAGTAAGAGAGAGAAGAAGAAGAGAAAAGTGTAGAGAGAAAGAGAGAGAGAGAGTGGGGAGGAAAACCTAGCTTAAAATTAGTTAAAATTAGTGGTATTGGTGAAAGCATTGTTTCGTTAACAAAAGTGTTTACATTAATACCTCGTCGCCTGTCTTTGATATGTACCAACTTTTACCTCTTAAAGTTAACTGGGTGGTGGTCATCCAATCAGATCCAGTGGCCGGGTTCTTTTGTTTGTAACCTTTGATCTATAGAATTGAATACTCTTCCTCTCATTTACCTTTTGAGATAAATTGAGACCATTGAATGTAACAACGTTAGTAAATTTGAATTATTATTATTATTTTTTTAAATTTAAATTTTGATAATAAATAAATAACGTATATACGGTATACCATGTTTTTGAAAATGATCTTATTGAAAGGGTTAACATCTGTTTAGGTAAAGCCCCAGAGCTGCATTGAAAATTGCATTGTTATAGTATCTTTTTTTATTAGTTCCAAGCCCATAACCTCATTTTAAAAAAAAATAAAAAATTTTGAGGTCGTAGGGAATTCTAATGTTTCCATTAGAACATTCTCGGGCTTAATAGACACTGGCGGCGCCCATCCCTCTCCAGGTCAGCGGTGGACTTTCTTAGCGTTAGTCATTTCTCAACATTTTTATAGTGGCTTATAGTTATACTTGTAATAAAAGTCTTGTTCGCTAAGTCGAACACATCAGACTAAGACAGGGGCGTAGCAAGCGATTAGTCTGTCTGGTTGGTGGGGGGTGTGGTAGTGATGCCTGGGGCGAAAATCTCCCAACTCCCCTCTTATTTCTATTACAATTGATTTTGTTGAATATTTGCGAAATAAGACCACGTGACCTGATCCGGTGGTAACATGCCAGCCAGTCTGTAGGTCAGGAAGTTTTGTTTAAAATGGAGAAAAGAAAAGGAAACTAAGTATGCGCCATAATATATATTGGATCAAGGCCTTAGAAGAAAGAATGTGTATCAATTTTAAACAAAGAAATATCTTTCACATCTTTATTGCACAACAAGAAGAGTTAAATGTCCGATTGTTTGTTGTTATTACTTTTATATATTTAATATTACAGCATCGAAACTTAACGGTATTGTTTTTGTTTTTTTAAAGCATTTAATTCGGTCAACTCTTGCAGCTTAGTAAACTAAGTTCTATTTTTTTTTTAAAGTATATAAAATAATTAATTTTTATATATATTTTTTTATTCATACTAGACATAAACATTCAAAAATTGCGGTGGCCATTAATTAATGACGTAACGGCTTAGATAAGCTGATAATCAATGAACGCACTTTATCAGTGCTAGGAAATTCATTCTGCTTTATGACTTGTCATTATTAACCGGAAGTCTATTTATAGATTCTATTTATAACTCCTTCACCCCCTGAGTTGCCGAGAGGACAACCAGTCAATATTTGTTCATTACTTTTACAGGGAAATGGCTCATTGAAATTGACTAAAACTTGTTCAAAACCTTAATTTTATAGAATTTTAATTAAAATGACAAGTTTATATTATGTGATATTGTCTATATATTATATTATGCGAATTAGAACGTCCTTGCGAGTATGAATAATGCAAATGAATCAGTGACTATACTTTTAGGTTTAGTTCTTTCGCTCGTTCTTCCGTGAATTTTATTCATCCATTCTAGTCACTACTGATACTAATAATGTAATTATTGTAATTATAATATAAGTCATGATTTTAGTAATAGTTTATTATTTATAAATACTAAGGCATATGTATATATGCTTTAAGTGTAAAGACCAAAGATAACAATATTAAACCAAATATAAGTTAATACATAATGACTACTTTTAAAGTATATTATGTTATTATTGCTCGGACAAGAGTAGGCTATAAACGACAATCGAGCTACCGCTTACACTCATCTTTAAAATATTTAGGCTAATTTATTTAAGTTTTAAGTTGAACTATACGGTTGAATTATAAAAAAATATTGTATTATGCGAAATAGAACGTCCTTGCGAGTGCGAATTATACTTAAAAATCAGCGACTTTATGTCTACTCCTAGTTGATTTTCCAGTTCGTCTGTGAATTTTATTCATTCATAATTCTACTAATACTAATTATGTAATTATAATTAAAGACAGAATCTTAGTATTAAAAAATAGTCTATTTTTAAATGGACCAAGGAAAACACATATTAAATATAAGTTTGTTAGTTAGGAGTTTTAGATACTAGTGTTGAAATTTACGGTTACAACTATTCGAACAATCGCTAAACTCATCTTTAAATATGTTTAGGTTTATTTATTTATATTTTTAGTAGGGCTGCGGAAAGTAATTATTCATTTATCGATTAGTCTTTAAAAATTTTATCGATTAGATATCGATTAAAATAATTTTAAGCGTAAAAATGCGATTAAAATTTAAGAAAATATTTTAAATATTTTTTTTTCAATTTATTAAAAAAATAATTAATAAACATTATAATAGCACGGATCACAGAATCTGTATCGCTAAAGAACATAGTAAAACAGTCCACAGCAGTTGAAAAAGTTCAAATTATTATTTTTAGAAGTCTATGAGACGGGGGAATAACTCAATAAAACATTAAAAATTGGGAAATTATATGTTTTCGCTACTTCCCATGAGATGTTTGGCTTTAATCGAAATTAACGCTTAATTCATAAAATTAATCGTTAATTTCTCAAAAGTTAGCGATTAAATTTTTAATTAATCGTTACCAGCCCCAGTTTTTAGTCTTCTGCATTTTAATAATTTATTCAGCTGCAAAACTAAGAGTAAAGAAATATTATTTGCCCCAACAATTTGCCACTAGAAGATCGTTTTTATTGAGATCAAAACACACTGTTGTTATGGATCTTTCAGAAATGTTTGACCAGAATCTAAAAATAGCGCATTGACCCAATGGTTTATGACGTTTCCGGTCTAAGACATGACAAGCCCTTTTGAAAGAGTAGTTTTGATTATTTGTGACGAATTGTTTTTTCCCGTGACGTCAAGCGCTCAAGTACCTCGATACATACAACTACAATGAAATCCACGGCCCATAACTTTGCCCTCTCGAATGATTTAATTGGAAACTTTGATCAAGAAGGCTATTGATTTTATTATTTTAAAAACAAGACACATCGCTTCCCTACTCTCCATCCCACAACTGCTGCAGCCACCCCCCCTCAACAACTGCTGCCACCTCCCCCCTTCCCACCACTCAGTCAAAACATGTCTTGTCACATCATCAACATCGCGCTCTAGTAACCGGCAATTTCATCTCGATTACCTGCCCCTGGTGTACACTCCGTGTCTGCAAGTGACGTCAGTTTGTCATATTTAAACGTTCAGATGAAGGCATGA
>MUZC01001413.1:0-19973 GCA_002072015.1 Radix auricularia
ATATCTCACACAGTGAGTGACAGCACTAACCTGACATTCAGAAGTTGGACTTTTGACTTTGTCTCACTGGTGGCATTCAAAATGTCAAGTAGTGGCGGATCTGATAAGTAATCTTCTTCGAAGTGATAAAGGTCAAGGACAGGGGGTGTGCGCAGATACTTAGAATCCAGAAAACCACAGCTGATATAGAAATTAACCAGGAAATATGACGTTATTAAAAGCTTCAAGGAAATGGCAGGTGATTCACCTTAAACCCATAGCTATTGTTTCTTACACCAGTTCCACGAAATTAGACTCTAAGATGTCATATATCAATGCTTCTTACAACAATAGACAAGAAACTCAATTCTAAAACATGATAACAGATTAATAGTTTACCTAGCAGAAAAAAAAAGATTCAACTTAAAAACATTATTTAAGTTATGTTTTTTATCAATAGATCGTTATTCTCATTAGTTTCTTGTCTATTGAGTGACGATCCTACGCGGACATCACTAGAAATATTCTACATACAGCACTAGAAATATTCTACATACAGCACTAGAAATATTCTACATACAGCACTAGAAATATTCTACATACATCACTATAAACATTCTACATACATCACTAGAAATATTCTACATACATCATTAGAAATATTCTACATACATCACTAGAAATATTCTACGTACATCACTATAAATATTCTACGTACATCACTAGAGTTATTCTACATACATCACTAGAAATATTCTACATACATCACTATAAATATTCTAAATACATCACTAGAAATATTCTACATACATCACCGTAAATATTCTACATACATCACTAGAAATATTCTACATACATCACTAGAAATATTCTACATACATCACTAGAAATATTCTACATACATCACTAGAAATAGTCTACATACATCACTAGAAATATTCCACATACATCACTAGAAATATTCTACATACATCACTAGAAATATTCTACATACATCACTAGAAATATTCTACATACATCACTAGAAATATTCTAAATACATCACTAGAAACATTATACATACATCACTATAAATATTCTACGTACATCACTAGATATATTCTACATACATCACTAGAAATATTCTACATACATCACTAGAAACATTCTCTATACATCACATAGCTTTATGTCGCATGAAATACTTTAAAAGATCTTCAAGGCATTTGTTGGAATTCATCTTGATTTTAAAAAAGGTTATTTTAATTTTAATCTATAAAATAAATCCTTTATTTATGAGTTTGGTCTGACAAATGGAATCTATTTGTTTATTTTAGTAACCAACATCTTTAACTTGTTTCGTCACATCAAATTGTCTGTTGTAATCCTACTTTTAACAAAATTCAATGGAAAAGACGTAAACAAGGTAAGGGTTAGCCTGACAGGACGTAACAAAACAGCGAACGTTTCGGCAAAGTGGGCGGGGCAACCGCCTAGGTGGACAAAGAAAAGACCATATTCATCCCATGTGGTGCGATGGTACCGTGACTTTCTATTAATCTGTTTTCAATCTGGACTCTCGTGGGTGTGTTTGTGCACGAGACAATAGCAGTGACTGCCAGGTCCTTGACACCCATATCGTCGCGTCCATTGAAGTGACGGGAGTGTCACTCTCTGCTTTCCTATATAAAATAGCTCTGTCATCTCTCAGTTTCACTTCTTTTTGGATACTTTGGATTACACCGCAGCTAAGTTCCTTCATTTTTCATTTTTTTATTTTTATTTTTATTTTCGTTTTGTTTGTGTCTTGTATGTTCGTTGATAAAGGCTCTTTGCCGAAACGTTCGCTGTTTTGTTACGTCCTGTCAGGCTAACCCTTACCTTGTTTACGTCTTTTCCATTGAATTTTGTATAAGCCTGACTGCAGTCTTATCCCTCATTTTGTTTACTACTTTTAACACCATTTTTCAGATTAAAAAAGTCGGGATTCCATCTTTCCATCAGCATGGCGTCACAAAGGGTTCCTACCGAAAAGCTAACACCATCCTCTCCATGTCAGCGTCCTCTGTAAACGTTGTGGTCAGTCCAGGTTGACTTCTCCAAAATGACGTCGGGTTATCTGCTACTTTTCTACACGCAGAATCGTTACCAACGTTCTGTAGAACAAGAAATAATGATATTATTGTGGTGCTTAATAGGACTAGACTCACCAACGTATCTGTGTTACTGGCCAGAATAGAAAGTGTTAGATATAAGAAGTAAGGACTAGACTTCCCAATCGTATCTGTGTTACTGGTCAGAATAGAAAGTGTTACATATAAGAAGTAAGGACTAGACTTCCCAATCGTATCTGTGTTACTGGCCAGAATAGAAAGTGTTGGATGTAAGGAGTACAAGAGAATCCTTGTTAGGGGTTAAAGAAAATTGGTAACACTGGTCGCTATTAACACGGGGTAAACTTTATTCTTTGACTGGTGGGAACAACACTTCTAGGCCGACGATTCTAAAGTGTTTGACGGCAGAAAGGAGGTCTTTACGAAATATCGTCCATAAGATCTTAACCTGACAAGCCGATTAATGCCACGTTTTTATTACCTAGCTTTCGTTCCTATCCTCAAATTTTTCTAAATTATTACCTTGCTTTCGTTCCTGTCCTCAAATTTTCTTTAAGATTACCTTGCTTTCGTTCCTGTCCTCAAATTTTCTTTATTATTACCTTGCTTTCGTTCATATCCTCAAATTTTCTTTATTATTACCTTGCTTTCGTTCATATCCTCAAGTTCATATCCTCAAATTTTCTTTATTATTACCTTGCTTTCGTTCATATCCTCAAATTTTCTTTATTATTACCTTGCTTTCGTTCCTATCCTCAAATTTTCTTTATTATTACCTTGCTTTCGTTCATATCCTCAAATTTTCTTTATTATTACCTTGCTTTTGTTCCTGTTCACATTTTTATTTTTAAAAAAACTAGCAATTTACCCGCGCTTTACTGCGGAAATTAGGATTTCAGTTAGCGTTGAAAACCCGCGTAACACCAATTCAAAACACATATTGATTTTAATCTGAATCAAGAGGGATATACTAAATATATTAACTTCAACCATTCAGGCTCCTACGTACACAAGAACTTAAATATTTAAAGATGCGTCTTTTTTATATAACTCATTTTGGAAAAAAAACTATATTTTGGCAATCGTCACCCTAGTGACAGGTGATTTAATCTTACCATTGCGGGAAGAGGGGGTACTCAACAACTTCCCAAAGTTTCAAGCTTCTACCTACACGGAAACTTGGAGAATTAGCGTTGATTCAGTTTCATATAGCCCATTTTAGGTGAAAAAAAGGGTTTTGGGCCCCCGGCCACCCGTGAGTGGAAAATTTTAAAATTTATATAATTATTTTTCCTTGTCTACCTACACGGGAAATACGAGAATTATAGATTTTCAATTTTTATAAATTTCATAAAAGAAAAAAAAGTTGTTGGGGCCCCGGCCGCCATGAGTGTGTATTTCAAAATTCTTTTACACCGACTTTCGTCGTGAGAGGGTACCCAACAACTTCCCAAAATTTCTTGCTCCTACCTACACGGAAAATTTGAGAATTAGTGATGAGTCGGTTTTTATAATAAGAAAAACTATATTTGGACCCCGCCCCCATGAGAGGGAGTTTTAACTTTTTTTTTGCCAATTTTCGTTGGGAGCGTGTACTCAAATAATTTCCGAAGTTTCATGCTTCTACCTATACGGGAAATTGGAGTATTAGTGATTTTCCATTTTTATATATCTAATATAAGGGGAAAAGTTTTATGGGCCCCGGCGCCCATGAGTGGGAAATGTAACTTTTTTTTTTCTTCATATTATCGCCGAGAGAATGCACTCAAAAAAATTCCAAAGTTTCAATGTTCTACCTGCACGGAAATAGGAAAATTGGTGATTTTCAATTTTTATAGAGACCTTATAAGTAAAAAATGTTTTTGGGCTCCTGGCGCCACGTGAGCGTTATTTTAAAAAATTCTTTTTCGCTAAACTCCCCAAAGTTTCATGCTTCTACCTACATGGGAAGTTGGAGAATTAGCGATGAATCAGTGAGTTAGTCAGTGAGGGCGTTCCTTTTTATTAGTATAGAAGTTTTTTACATTCCTTTCATTCCTGCCCTCAATTTTTTTATTACCTTGCTTTCGTTTCTGTCCGCAAAATTTCAAATTTTCCAACGTAAAATTAAACCATTTCTGATGGTTCTAGAGATCTTAAAATTTTACCACAGATAGATTTTGGATGACAATGAATTGTATCAAAATTTCAAATCGATCGAATGTACCGTAATTGAATTAATGCATTTTTAGTTTACCTCTAAATAGTATATGTATCCGTCTGCTATTGTTGACATGCACGTGCTGTCAAGGTATGAGAATCACTGTCACTGAGTTGTTGTGAGTTGTTGTGAAAATGTTATGAATTGTGTTCAGATAAATGGACAATTTGAATGTCACGCCATGACTGTTAAGAGTTCGCGTAAGGGCTATCAATAGTGTGGTGTGCGGGTGTCCAGGGAGTAGAGTCCAGTAAACGTCAGAGAGTCGAGTGGAGGTCAGAGTTAGTGTGTGTGTTGGACGTTAGGCCAGGGCTGTGCTTGTGAGACATTGTTTTATCGAGGTTGCTCGAACATTGTGACCACCGGAGCCTGTATGCCTATAATTGGATGTCTGGATGGCTGTATTGACTTCAGTGTAATGCAGATAGTGAAGGATTATTTATACTTGTATTTCTACCACAATAAAGAACATATTATATTTGACAAGAGTCTGTCTTAATAAGATTATCCAGAACCCAGAACGCAACACGTGCCACATGAGTTCACCCCGTAACCATATCCCCGTGGTATTAAAACGTTGGTATTAAGATTAAAGATTTAAAATTTAGAATGCAAAAGAGAAAGTGAGAAAATGAGTGAACTGCATAAGTATAGCCGGATAAGCACCCGCCCCACGATTTTATTCGTAATTTACACCTAGACTAAAAAAAATATTTAAAAATAAATAGAGGTAAAAAAAAAAAAAATTTAATGCGTCGTTTTATGATTGGATTAAAAAGAAGGAAATAATGTATAACTTATAAGTTCAAGTACTTTGATTTAATATGAGGTTTTACATATCCAGTTCACTCATTTTCTCACTTATAGATCTTCTCCTTTTGCCTTCTAAATTATACATCTTTAATTTATATAATTTTTATACCAAATAACGTTTTTAGTCATAATTTGATCAAAGTACTTGAACTTTTAAGTTTTAAATTTTTTTTCTTTTTAGTCCACTTATAAAAGCGTGTTGTTGTTTTGTGTTTTTTTTTTTAAATCTTTTTTTTACCTCTATATTTTTATACATTGTCCAAATATAATCCGCCTGTAAGTCTTAACTGAGCCTTTTTTTATGTTCCTGATTTTTTTTTTCCAGTGACAAAAACATAACTTTCCCACTCTGGTAACTCAACAAGGATTTATTTTTCAAAGAATTATTTTTGAAACACATTGAGTAGAACAAAGGCCCACGCCAAGATGTAGACCATCCCACGCCAAGATGTAGACCATCCCACGCCAAGATGTAGACCATTCTATGCTAAGATGTAGACCATCCCACGCCAAGATGTAGACTATCCCACGCCAAGATGTAGACCATCCCACGCCAAGATGTAGACTATCCCACGCCAAGATGTAGAGCATCCCACGCCATGATGTAGACCATTCTACGCTAAGATGTAGACCATCCCACGCCAAGATGTAGAGCATCCCACGTCAAGATGTAGACCATCTCACGCCCCAAGAAGTAGACCATCCCACGCCAAGATGTAGACCGTCCCACGCCAAGATTTAGACCATCCCACGCCAAGATTTAGACAATCCCACGCCAAGATGTAGAACATACCACGCCAAGATGTAGACCATCCCACGACATAGCTACGTTTAATATGACCTGATTGGTCAATATTACACAGGATACATCAAATATAAAAAAACACCAACATAGCAACGAATATTACGACCTTCAAGACATCAAGTTGTTCACTGTCTCATGCCTCCCTTTTGTCTTCGCCATTATTTATAACAAAAGACTAACCCAGAAAATGCCATTTACTTTCAGTATCGGAAATATGTTTTTATCCTATGAAGGCACAGTGGCGTAACTAGGAATTCGTAGGGGTTTGGGGGCCCGGGGTGCTTAACCTCTTTTGGAGCCCCACATTAATTGGTGGTCACGTAATTTTTAATGTAAAAAAAAATTCATAAACTAATTTGGGACCCTATCATAGCTACACCACCTTGAAGGCATTAAAAAGCAAAAGAATTCGGGTCTTTTTCGGGCAAGGGTGCAGGCTAAGAGTTTCCAAAACCGGGCGGTACAAAACATCGCTACTACACGGTATTAGGCCATATCCTAGTGTGGGCTCTGACATACTGTACTAACTACAATAACACTCACAAGTTCTTACATCTTGTACCACAGTAACATTCACATGTTCTTACATCTTGTACCACAATAACATTCACATGTTCTTACATCTTGTACCACAATAACGTTCACATGATCTTACATGTTGTACCACAGTAACATGCGCATGTTCTTACATCTTGTACCACTGTAACATGCACATGTTCTTACAACTTGTACCACAATAACATTCACATGATCTTACATGTTGTACCACTGTAACATTCACATGTTCTTACAACTTGTACCACAATAACATTCATATGAACTTACATGTTGTACAACAGTAACATGCACATGTTCTTACATCTTGTACCACAATAACATTCATATGAACTTACATGTTGTACAACATTAACATGCGCATGTTCTTACAACTTGTACCACAATAACATTCATATGAACTTACATGTTGTACAACAGTAACATGCACATGTTCTTACATCTTGTACCACAGTAACATGCACATGTTCTTACAACTTGTACCACAGTAACATGCACATTTTCTTACATCTTGTACCACAGTAACATTCACATTTTCTTACATCTATTAAAGTGCTGACATTGAGATGTCTCTGTAGAAAATCTTGAGCTGATACTTCGACGTGTGATGTGCCCCACGACTCCGACTTGTCAAGATACTTCAGTTCTTTAACTCCTTGGATAATGACTCCACCCTCCTTTGTTTCTGACATCTGGATGACGTGCCATGATGGATTGCTGAGAATGGGGTCAAGACGGTATTATAGTTACATGACAATGTGTGTGTGTAAATGTGAGTGCTTTTAAGAAAATGTTGGTGTAAGTGTAGAGAGTTGACATCCAGCTGCCATATGTTACAAGTGTGGCAATTGGTGGCAGGAAAATGAAATCAATGACGAGCTTACAGAAGACTTGAAATAGTGAACAATTACATGCTACAAGGGTATAATATGAAATACTTGAAAGATGTGCTATAACATATTACATCGGTGTGCTATAACTTACTTGTACGGTGAGCTATAACATACTAGAACGCTGTGCTATTATGACATACTAGAACGCTGTGCTATTATGACATACTAGAACGATGTGCTATCTATTATATCTATATAATATCTATATAATAATGCGCCTAAGCGCGTCCGTCAGTGTGTGTGTGTGTGTGTGTGAAGCCCCTATACCACGCAACTCTTGCTAACTTTTTTAAAAATTGAAAATGTAGACGTAAAATCATAATGATTTTGGGTTTGAGATTAACAGAGGGTGTGGTTTTGCGCGCCGTAAAAAAAACAATTAAGTGGCGTCATGAAGCTTTTATTATATTAATTTATTTGATGGTACTTTTTATCTTGATTATAATCCCGAGTGTGTGAATATGCATGTGTGCGAGTGTGTTTATGTGTATGTGCGTCTGTGTGTGCGTGTGACTGTGTGTTTGTATTAGTTGTGAAATAACGATTTATTTCATAGATTGCTAAAAGTGAAATTAAATATTGAAAAGACGTTACCACGTAATCTTTTATATATAGTTAAAATTATGCACTGGATTATGAAAAATTCCGTTAATTTTATGAACACAAGTTTCTGCCGATGCGATCTGCATGGGTGCTTGAATAAAAGATAACGGGAAGTCATTGAATGTGACTTAAAAAACTGTTAATGAGAAGANTTTGATTTTAGAAGAAATGAGCCCTTGCGCATTAGTTGGATGATTACTCGCATGAATTGCCACAATGGAAAATAAACTGTGAAAAGAACTTATAGTCGCTGTTGAAATTGCATTATTTATAGTTATAATATGTAATTGGGTAAGATTGGTGCATATTTATTTGTAAAGGACGTTTCGACCCGAGGGTGTTTCGACCCCGGACGTTTTGACCCCTATCCATCTACACCGTAGAAATTTATTATTATGTTTTGTATAAATCTATATACTTTTTAAAATTTAGTTTTTGGTATAAAAATAATTCAGCATAATATTATTATTATTTATTATGCATTAAAAATTAAATTCAGTTTGAAATAGTTATATGTAACGTTTAATTTACGATTATTTGAAAAAGTACGTACACGTATAACCAGTCAACATTCATCGTACATTTATGATTGTGATAATTGCGCGATTCAAAACCTATCTAAATCCACCCCAAACTCAATCCGATGTAATCGGGCAATAAAATGGCAATGTGATCATATTGTCCTTTCTAAAGGTGCCTACATTCTCGCTGCGCCCGCACCTCACTTTAATTACTTTTCCCATAACCTTCGCCAGCACACGGCGTGATGTGGTGGTCACTGAGTCAGCCTTTGTAACATGTTTAAAAATACTGACAACTTTGTACGTCTTATTAAAATCAGTATTTCTGCGAGTGAGGTCTTCACATGTTAAGGAACACAAGAAGTAAATTGAAGGGCGCGCGTTTGTAATGGTAACAACGCCTGCGAGGTGCATTGTTAAACTTATTGACATTTTTTTTAAAAATCATTTATTTTTGTTATTACAGTAAAAATCTTTGAGCCACTTAAATCTATACATCTTTAAAACCCAATTTAACTTAGGTACTTTTTAAGTGTGTTTGGGATAGGAGTTGAAATTCTGTTTTTAATTTCTAATTAATAACATACCAAAAACGAGGAGCAAGCCAGGGCCCTACATGGCCTGTAGAGCCACGGATGATAATAATGATGCTATATTAAAGCAGAAAAACCAAAATTGATGGGTAATATTTAAATTAATAATATTTTTATTTTTCTCGACACACATATTGTTGTTTTTATTAAAAAGGGGTTTGATTTATCACTACCCTACTTTCCAGATGCGTTTACATTCATTTTAAAGTAGAATTTGAGACCCAAAACCAAAATAAAGTTATTCCTATTGTGCCTACCCCGTAGCGTAGCACGGGTATTTTGCTCGTTATGACATACTAGAACGGTGTGCTATAACATACTTGTATGGTGTTCTATAACATACTAGAACTGTGTGCTATAACATAATTGTATGGTGTTCTATAACATACTACAACGGTGTGCTATAACATACTAGTACGATGTGCTATAACATACTTGTACGGTGTGCTATAACATACTTGTACGGTGTGCTATAACATACTAGAACGGTGTGCTATAACATACTAGAACGGTGTGCTATAACATACTAGAACGGTGTGCTATAACATACTAGAACGGTGTGCTATTATGACATACTAGAACGATGTGCTATTATGACATACTAGAACGGTGTGCTATTATAACATACTAGAACGGTGTGCTATAACATACTTGTACGGTGTGCTATAACATACTAGAACGGTGTGCTATTATAACACACTAGAACGATGTGCTATAACATACAAGACCGATGTGCTATAACATAATTTCATGCTTTACGTCATAATTTCTAAAAATAATATATTTTAGTCATCAAATATGTCACATTGCTTCCTGTTACTTTCACTTATTTGAGTAGATCTAAATATATTTTTTCTTCTAAATAATGTCTTAGCTGGGGCTTGAACCCAAGACATTCCGCGTGTTAGACTGATACAATAACAACTTCAACAAAATTCATGTTATTATGTGAAGGAACAACTATAATTAACTCAGGAAGCATTGTTGGTCTCGATGACCTCTCATCCACGGCCACCACCTTTGCTTGCCAACCATAAACTTATTGGTCGGTGGTTGATGTCAGGGTGGGTCATTCGTCACATGCCTGTTAAAGAGAAATATTGCAGTTGCGTGCGTGGTCTCCCGCATGGTTGGGTGACGTAGAGAATTATATATACAGAAGATATGTAAGGGGCTTTTTAAAAAAATTCGAAAAATGATAACTCGATTTCTGTTCAAGATGAAATTGGTGTTTTTAGAAAGCTTAGAGCAAGCCCTTCAAAATGATATATGTTAGAGTTTTATGACAATATTTAAATTTTTTGTCAAAGTACCTACAATGTTATGTGACAGCGTGCCCCACATATTAATTATAAAATGATATATTGATAATTGCATTAGTAATGTTAAGGTATTAAGAAATGTACGAAGTATTATGTTGCTTTGTGATCATGTACTTTTGAGCAGTCTTGGTATACAGGGTATTGTCATTACGGTTTTAGAAACTTATATAATTTTAAATTGGTTGGGGTGAGTGGTCAGTAACAGGCGTAATACGAGACGCCATGACCCAGATTCATCGTGTCGGCATCCTTCCGTCTCGCAAGATGATGGTGCATCACCGTTGGTCTGAGGTGCATTTCCTCGTGCGGCTGTGCAGTCCTATCCTTGAGCGACAGTCTTTACCACAGCTTTTGCACACGGATTCTGTGCTTCCGAATGTGTTGGCCTTTCTCCGCCCTTCGCTCCTCGGCTAATATGACGCCTTCCTTTACAACTGTCCTCCACGTACATCGGTCGTCTGCCTTACACTCCCAGTCGCTTGTGTGTATTCTGGCTGCTTTCATGTCCCTTTGATAGAGATTTTTAAATCGTTGACTTGGGCGATCTGTCTTGCTCTTTCCCGATGCCAGTTCTCCATATAGAAGGTCTTTGGGGATGCGGCCAGGGCTCATCCTTTTTTACATATCCCAGTTATCAGGTTGAGAACTGTCCTTAAAAGTCAATTCAAATCAATAATTATGGACGTAAACGAAACAATAGCTATCTACAAATTACAGGTAAAATTACGGGAGTCGAGCGAAAAGAGATTTTTCAAAAATTCCTTCTCCACCATTGTTCTAAATATTATTAGTTATCGTTGGGCGTTTGTTTTAACCCAATAAAACTCAGATTCATTTTCAGACCCTGGGTTGGGGGTGGGGTGTTAAAACGTTCCACTAAACTGCAAGTCGGGTGGGCAGGACCTCGTGCCTTCGGGAGTAACGTCAACATAAAATGTTATATTTTGGGCTAGTAGACAAAAAAAGTTCACCGATCCTGACCTACATAGTGTAATAGTTCTTGTTGTTTATTGCTTTCTTAATGCTGTTTAATGTTTGTCTCGCTATTGAAAAATCACACAACTATGATTACACGACAAACTCCAAAGTGCGTCCCCAGCTTATTTTTACGCCGTTTCACAAGGGCCATTAAAAGTCTCGACTATAAACATTACATTAAAGTCCGAAAAGAGCTGACACAAATCTTTTTTGTATATTTTATTTATTTTTTAAAAATGTATATACATATCCATTAATTCGACCAAAATACATGACCTATGTGACATGATGTTGACCGAAATCATAGCAAGTTATCAAGATGGATTAAATGTAAATGGGTGGATGGGTTGATATGTGTATTGGTTAAGTGATGGATGAAAGAATATATAGATGGATGGATGAAATGAACGATTTACAGACGGACGAAGTGAACGATGAATAGATGGATGGATTGAAGAATGGCTCATTGATGGAACGTCTACTATTATTAGTATTAGTTCATTATAAAGCTTCAATTTATTGTCTTCTTACACAAATAGTTTGTATAATTTGTTTGTTTTTTAATAAAAAGCTTTATGCAGTCCCATTCTGAATGAAACGTTATAGATGGATGGATATCTTTATGTTACTCTGATTTCTGGAATTATCATGAACTCAAACTTTCAAGAAAAATGTAATAATACAATCTCAGCAACTCCCATTAAACGCATATTTTAACAACTTGTTCATGTCCTGTTACCGTTCTTCGTGTCCTTCAACCAAGCTCTTAATCACACCCCTAACCAGACTATAAACTATAAATAAATTAAAAGTGGCTAAAAATTAGGACAGAACAGGATTCACGTTTTTAAAATCCTGCCGGAGCCGGGTTTGGTCATATTACTTGAGTTGAATCCGGCAAGTCCGGAGACAGATTTTTTTAAATGGCTGGATTCCGGATTTGCAAGAGGTGTAATAATTAAATATTATATTATTTGCTGGAGCGGGTCTCGAGTCGGATTAGTAAAAATGCCCGGATGTTTGTTTAAAAGTTGTGTCAAGTAAGCATCTTTGTATGTTAGGTTCATTCGTAGATCTGAAATATATTGAAAATGCTCTTTGTGGACAGCCTGTCGCAAACACCGGTAAAAGCGACGTATGGCGGCCTTCTTTGTTGTTATACCACGTCCTTTAAAAAGCTATAAAATTAAATTTTGATAGCTATACCTAACACAAACGCTAAAACCTTCCATTTTTTATAATCTTTTTACCACGTTTTTATTAGGTTGCAATCTTGTCTGGATGTTTGTCCGGGGCAAAAATTAAATTCCTTTTTTGAACCACTTCTGATCATCCAATTTTGATGAAATTTTGCATGCATACTTGATTCACATGATAATTTAATATTTCATTAATTATAGTACTCAATTCTACTTAATTAATTAATTATACTAAAAATAAAGATGTATGACGTCATTAACATGAAAATTTCAAGGGAAGTAACATAACCAGGGAATTTTCATTTTTTTAGTTATTCTTAGTTTGCTCTCTTTGCATACTTGATTCACATGACAATTTAATATTTCAATGTTTAATATTTAAATGTGATCTAAATATAATAGCTTAGATTAATAATATATATATATATAAGCTTTTTAAAACACCACGTTTTTCATTTGAACTAAAAAGTATAAAATAAAAATATTAAAAAAAAAGTTTTAAAGATACCACGTTTTGTGAACTAAAAAGAAGAAAATAACTGTTTTGTTGGATGCACATTGTGGACATTTTGTACATACACACTCTTACACACCAAAATATTTTCGAACTAAAAACGTTGGGCGCATTCGGCTGAAATTTGGTCTATTAATGCTATTACATTAAACTTTTCAGTTTCAAATTCCTCCACAGTCTATATATGATACTTCATTTAATTTCACAGGGCCATTCAGCCGATTTCTTTATATAACTTATAAGCCGAATGCGCCCCACGTTTTTAGTTCGAAAATATTTTGGTGTGTAAGAGTGTGTATGTACAAAATGTCCACAATGTGCATCCAACAAAACAGTTATTTTCTTCTTTTTAGTTCACAAAACGTGGTATCTTTAAAACTTTTTTTTAAATATTTTTTTAGAATTTATAGATCTTTCTTTTCCAGCAACCGGTATCGTCGTGAAGTCACGGTCGACATACTTCGCTTCAGCCCAAACACCATTATATTACTTGGAATGAAGAGACATGACTGTCTCTTAAATTGTTTTTCATTTAATTTTACTACTTGTTTTGCATGAAAGTTCATTTTAAATTGAAAACGAAATCACCGATACATAATTTTAAAACAAATATAAAATACATAATTTTAGAACTTCTATGTTTCTTTTCGCATTTCTTAGGTTGGTTTAAAACATTTAATTTTTTTAATTTTATTTTGGTTCATTTTTTATTCATGTTTCCCTTATAGTCGCATATTCCAATGTTAATTACTTCAAATAATTCGGCGAGGATCCTTTAGAATGACAGTCGTTTTAAAGATTTCCTTATAAATTTCATAACTGACACAAAAGTGATCTACTGAATTGTTGTATGAATCTCAAAAAAAGCTCACAGCCTCAGAAAGTAAGTATTTTGATGGCTCCATGCTTTTCGAAGAGTTGCAATCATTAAGTTCAATAATTCCTGCAGTCACATACAACGATCCTGTTAATATTTTGCAGTTTCATTCAGTAAAAAAAAAATAATTAAACTTTAATTATTTTTTTTTAAAAACATAAAATACCAAGTTTTTCACTATGAATACGAGACATAACTATAGATTCAAAGGGTGTTCATAATGATAATAAGCAGCACAAGACAATCCGAAAATACAAATTTTTAGTTATGACTCGTAAAACGTGTTTAATATAATGCGCACCGATCGTGAATATATTTTTTAAAAGTATTGTCAATATAATGCGCACCTTATTACGCGACAGGAAAGGTTGTTCAATAAAATACGCACCACGACACTCGATCTAAAAAATTAACAAGACCTGATACATAGAGATTATTTAAATAATCTAAATATTCAATAATTTAATTACAGTACTTTGAATCGACCTGAAATTTCGATATATCAGTTTTATCATTGGAACAAGTGTGCACACCAATTTCAGCTCGCTAGCTAACGAGGAAGTAGGTTAAAAATCGATCCAAAGTTTTTTTCGGCAAGCAAACAATTAAGGTCTTAACAAGACACCTCGAGTTTGATATAAATTATTTAAAAAGTGTTATAGTGACTTTCCTAACAAAAAAAATGCACTTCTAATACTTCTAACTCTTCCTTTCACTTTGGCTTCCGAAGAAAGAAGCTTTTCAAAACAAAAACTTATTAAAACCTATATGCGATAAACCAGTGGCGTCGTGAGGGGGGGCGGGCCGCCCCGTGTGACACCATCAGGGGGGTGACACCAAAGCCTAAAATTTTACTGTTCGATTTTATGTCAGAAAAACAAAGAATACAAATTTCTTTCAACTAGAAAGAAAGTAAGAAATACGATGATATACATTAAACACAAAGATTTTTTTTTTTAAATCAGTAAACTTGCAATAATAAAAAAATTCCAGCACACAAACAACATTAAAACAAATAAGAAAAAAAGAAACAGTCGCAGCAGAGATATCTTTAAAAAGGTTGGACATAAAGCCATTTAGGCTTTAAAACACTAACAGGATGAATGAATCCCACCTCACCTTAGTGGGGTGGGGCTGAGTACAATTTTTCTCAAGTTTTCTTTGTTGTTTTTAAGAAGAAAATTTTGAATACAATGTCTTTGAGTCAATATTTTGTTACATTTATTAAAGACGTGCAAGCATGGATATGCATGTTTGTATATAAATAGTCCCCCGCAGCATTATGTCGGGCTGACCATCTGTGTCAAACAAGACTTTGTTAACATGTATCACTTGTATGTGTTTTGGAAGTATCTGTCGACGATGAGTAGATGCAAAAGCGAGGTATAAAGATTTTGCAGAAGACAACTGCTCCACGTTTCCCAACCAAGTGAAGGGAATGAGCTGTACACGGCACAAAATGAGCAGCACTGCACTTCTTACAAAAATGAGCCCAGACTCTGTTATACTTCCTACTTATAACTGCATCATTGACTTATGACTGTCAAAGGCATTTTCAGGGATTCATACAAACATTTGCCCATCTTTATTATACATTATGATAACATTTAAATTATTGGGGGCCCTGGCTTTAGCCCGCTCAGCCCCTCCCTTTAATCAACCATAGGGGGAGGGGTCACGCATCTGTGACGATGCGTGACTAGGGGGCGGATGTGTTTAAAAATGTGACGTCACATAAAAAAAATCCCGCAACTTTAAATAAAAGTCCCCTTAAATATTTGATTGTTTACAATTTATTTAATGACATTTTCAATGGCTCCCCGCGTGTTACGATACTAGAGTGCATACATACACTAAATACATATTTAAATGAAAAAATACTTATTTGCAACATGCTAATTTTTATTGAGAAAATTATGGCTTTGGAGAGGGGTGGCTAAGCTTTGTGACGTCATAGCGGAACAAGGGGTTGGGGTTTACGTTTTTGTGACAAAGTATGACGCGGGTGGAGAGGGTTGAAAATTGGTAAACTCACGTGACGTCATTTATGGACGTCCCCCTTAAATCATGAAGGGGTGACACCATGAGCTACCGCCCCGGGTGACACCAACCCTAGCGACGCCCCTGCGATAAACAATGATTCAAGATCGGCTCAGTAACTTAGCTATTTTGTCTATTAAGAATGATGTTTCTAAGGATCCTGACAATATTGAACTTACCGTTATTTCAGATCTTGCAGCCGCGAAAGTTCGCAAGATTTGCTTGTAAGTTGTACTTTTTTGCCCATCACACCAAAATATAGTTGTTTAGTTTAAAGTTTAGCCGCGAGGTCCTACCAACATGTTTAGCAACGCTTTTCAAGCCCCCCCCTTTTTCCCACAAAAGTCCCAGTCGTAAATAAATCTGGAGAATTTAAGAAGCCTTAAAAATGTCTAGAAATGAATCTCAAACAGATTATGCGTAGATATTTTAACTCAAACGACACGGAGGATCAGGGGGAATTTATTTGATACAATTATAAAAGTTTACAACTGGATATTATGGTTATAACGGTTATAGGCCAGCGACACTGGCCAGTCAGTTATAATGATGAATCAGACATAATGTGATAAAGTTGGATAAGCCCAAAATTACTTTACAAACTAACTGACATTATAAATATAATTTCAATTAATATCATCAATTATTATTATAAAACACTGAGGTTTCCTCTGTAATGTCTTTACTGCTCAGTTCTGGGAGAAAAGATTGTTCTTTCTTGTTGACACAATTACATGTCAGGGAAAGTTGGACGCTATCTTCAGGGTCCAATTAAGTGCGCCGCTTTGTTTTATGTTCACTAGAGTGGGAAATACTTGTTCACAAAGGTACGTCATTGTAAAAGGAAAACCTTTTTGATAACATGTGCAAGGTTGCAAGCTTTCGCAGCATTTGACATAAAAAAATATTCTTTGCCTTTCTGGTCAGGGTCCAAGTCTCACTAGCGTGCGTTACTACCAGCCTGTATATTATTTTCTTTTATCCCTTTGAGAGGTTTTTGCTTCTTAGAAGTTTTTGTAAGCTGAAGTAGGAGCGGTTGTCTGCTGTTAATCTTTCTTTATCCTCCGAAATTATCTTATTATGTTTGTTTATAGTTGCCCCTAGTTATTTGAAAGTAGTAACTCTCAAATTTGTGTTTGTTTATAATGATGTTATCATCAGTATGTGTGTTTTGTGACAAAATCATGTATTTCGTCTTTGGTTCTTTTATAATGAGACAAACCTCGGCAGAGGCATTTTCAAGTTCCTTGAAAGCCTTAACTATGTCATTAGTCGCAAGGGGCTATTCCAAATTCTGAAAAAAATCGTCTGTCCCACATACCTACTCACCATCAGCAGGCAGTTCCATAAAAATATGCAGGGCACAGTGCATTTCGATGGAGCCACATCAGAAGCCTTTCCAGACAGCAGCGGAGTTTAACAAGGTTGTGTACTGGCAATTACATTGTTCGCAATATTCTTCTCTGTACTGCTTCGTTACGCATTCAAGGATGTCAGTGAGGGAATCTGGTTGCACACCAGGGCTGATGGAGGAATTTTCAACATTACCCGCCTCCGAGGCAAAACCAAAACGACAGAAGTCCTCATTCATGAGTTACTCTTTGCGGATGATGCGGCACTGATAGCACACACAGAATCTGGTTTGCAACAACTCGTGTCAATCTTCTCAAACGCTTGCATAGAATTTGGCCAACAAATCAGCTTTAAAAAGACAAACATCATGGCTCAAGACACATTTTCTCCTCCTACCATCAATATCGAGGACGAAATAAACAGTAGAATTGGCAAGGCAGCTGCCACAATGGCTAAATTAAATACACGGGTCTGGCAAAACACCAAGCTAACGGAGAAAACCAAACTGTGCGTCTATCGAGCCTGTGTCATCAGTACACTACTATATGGGAGCGAGACATGGACCACTTATACATTCAACGAGCGCAAACTTAATAGCTTCCACTTGGGTTGACTTCGTCGCATCCTTGGTATTAAATGGCAGGATAAAGTATCAAATAGTGTGGACCTAATGCGTGTCAATATCCAAAGCATGATCTCACTCCTTAGTGAGAGACGCCTGAGATGGCAAGGACATGTAAAAAGAATTAGCTCTGGTCGCATCCCAAGGACCTTCTATATGGAGAACTGTCATCGGGAAAGAGGAAAACAGGTACCAACGTCTGCGATTTAAAGATGTCTGCCAAAGGGACATAAAAGCAGCCATAATACGCACAAGCGACTGGGGGTGTACGGCAGAAGACCGAACTACGTGGCGCACAGTTGTAAAGGAAGGCGTCATAGTGGCGAAGGATGGAGGAGGCTACAGACAGAAGAACTAGGAGAAAAGTCAAACCATGGGGAAGCAGAGAATGCGTGTGTAAAAGCTGTGATAAAGACTGTCACTCAAGGATAGGACTGCACAGCCACACGAGGAAATGCACCTCAGACCAACTGTGATGCACCATCGTCTTGCGAGACCGAAGGATGCCGTAATTATATTGACATGGACATGCATGTTTGCACGACTTTAATAAATAAAAAATAAATAAATAATATTAACTAAATGACATTTAGTAAATAATTTTCCTCTATAAAAAAACAACAAAAAAGAAAACACATATTTTGATATTTTTTGGAGAAAAATCGTATCCCCCCCCCCCCTTGCAACTGTAATGGAGGGAGTAGTGAGGTCGGATTAATCTAAGGTGTTAATATGTCAAAGCCCGTTTGGCTTTATATCATTTTTTTTAAAAAGATAACCAGCCTAATTTATTCTCTATCCGGTTTCGGCTGTTTCTTTTCTTTTTTCCCAGTTATTTTATTGTCGTTTGTTGTTGGGGCTATTTTCTTATTGGATGTTAACTAATATGTTTTATAAATAAGTTTTCGCGTAATTTTTTCTAAATGAAGGAAAAAAATGTGTGTTTTTAGATATAGAATCGTACATGGTAACATTTTAGATTTTGATGCCATCCCCATCCTGGGTGTCATCTGGGGGTCCGCCCCCAACTCACACCCTAGTGACGCCACTGATTAGATTAAAGTATTTGCTCAAAAAATTCGATGATGATTACACTACTGCTGAAGTTTGATTTAATGAATGCACAACTCATGAAATTAATGATCGGAAGTAGAAATCAGTGGCACATTAGCACGGCTTCAGCGATAACTTTGACACAAAATGAAGTCAATAAACAACTTACCGTGAAACTCGCCACAAACGCAACAGACAATACGTCACAACAACCCCGCTGGCCAGAAGCAGGAATTGTTTCCAGGTACATAACCGCATCTTAATGATGTACTCACTGTTCAAATCATGCATCAGAAATTACTTTCATGGTGTAAACACGTCAGTAGTATTTATTGCAGGAAACAGGTATTATTGACCTTTGACACCACCACTGTGGTGGTGGTGTGACCTTTGACCTAGTTTCCGGTGGTGGGTGACGTCACTTCCGTTTTCGTTTGTTTACTTCCGGTTTTGGTGGGTTGACTTCCGGTTCCTACCAAGATGGCGGACTTCCGGTTCCTACCAAGATGGTGGTTCTTCCGGTTCCTACCAAGATGGCGTACTTCCGGTTTTGGTTAAGAGGGTGGACTTCCGGTTCCGGTGGGTGTGGACCAAGATGGCGTACTTCCTTGTAAATAAGGGGCAATAATCGTGTAATTGACTACTTTTAAAAGTTTTTTTTTGTTGCTTCCCTTTTTTAAGGGGGAATAATCGTGTATTTGACTATTTTTTAAAAGTTTTTGGTTGCTTCCCTTTTTTTTAAAGGGGAATAATCGTGCATTTGCCTACAAATTTAAATTATTTGTGTTATTTCCCTTTATTTTAAGGGGCAATAAACCCGTAGTTGACAAGGTATTTAAATTGTAAGGTCCCTTTTTTGTAAGAGTGTGTGTGTGTGAGTCATTTATTCATTTAATTAATGAGTGGTTCTCAAGTTATTACTAGTCATATATATATATATATAGATATATATATATATAT
>MUZC01001413.1:20747-31812 GCA_002072015.1 Radix auricularia
TGACATGTGCACTGTTACACCCCACCATATCACGTGACATGTGCACTGCTACACCCCACCATATCACATGACATGTGCTACACCCCACCATATCACGTGACATGTGCTACACCCCACCATAACACGTGACATGTGCACTGTTACACCCCACCATATCACATGACATGTGCTACACCCCACCATATCACGTGACATGTGCTACACCCCACCATATCACGTGACATGTGCACTGTTACACCCCACCATATCACATGACATTTGCACTGTTACACCCCACCATATCACATGACATGTTCACTGCTACACCCCAACATATCACATGACATGTGCTACACCCCACCATATCACATGACATGTGCTACACCCCACCATATCACATGACATGTGCACTGTTACACCTTACCATATCACATGACATGTGCTACACCCCACCATATCACATGACATGTGCTACACCCCACCATATCACGTGACATGTGCACTGCTACACCCCACCATATCACATGACATGTGCACTGTTACACCCCACCATATCACATGACATGTGCACTGTTACACCCCACTATATCACGTGACATGTGCACTGTTACACCCCACCATATCACATGACATGTGCACTGTTACACCCCACCATATCACGTGACATGTGCTACACCCCACCATATCACATGACATGTGCTACACCCCACCATATCACATGACATGTGCACTGTTACACCCCACCATATCACATGACATGTGCTACACCCCGCCATATCACATGACATGTGCTACACCCCACCATATCACGTGACATGTGCACTGCTACACCCCACCATATCACATGACATGTGCTACACCCCACCATATCACATGACATGTGCTACACCCCACCATATCACGTGACATGTGCACTGTTACACCCCACCATATCACGTGACATGTGCACTGTTACACCCCACCATATCACATGACATGTGCTACACCCCACCATATCACATGACATGTGCTACACCCCACCATATCACAATACATGTGCTACCCCCACCATATCACATGACATGTGCTACCCCCACCATATCAATCAGATTTTTCTGACCAGGTACTTGCTAACACTTAGAAACATTTGAAATGAAAATCAAGTGAAAACTAAATACGTTTTAAAACCACCGCTGACATGAATGTCCAAAAAAATCTTTTCAATATCCGATATCCCTTAATGCCAGTTATAACAATATAATAATACTAACTATTGCTACCCTATAGCTGAGTGTACAAGAGTCCTAAATGTGGCTACACAATAAATGAGTTATAAAGAGTCCTAACTGTGGCTACCCTATAGCTGAGTTATAAAGTGTGCTAACAGGGGCTACCCTATAGCTTCGTATACAAAAGTCCCAACTGTGGCTACACTATAGCTTCGTATACAAGAGTCCTAACAGTGGCTACCCTATAGCTGAGTTATAAAGACTCCTAACAGTGGCTACCCTATAGCTGAGTTATAAAGACTCCTAACAGTGGCTACCTATAGCTGAGTTATAAAGACTCCTAACAGTGGCTACCCTATAGCTGAGTTATAAAGACTCCTAACAGTGGCTACCCTATAGCTGAGTTATAAAGAGTCCTAACAGTGGCTACACTATAGCTGAGTTATAAAGACTCCAAACTGTGGCTACCCTATAGCTGAGTTATAAAGACTCCAAACTGTGGCTACCCTATAGCTGAGTTATAAAGTGTGCTAACAGGGGCTACCCAATAGCTTCGTATACAAAAGTCCCAACTGTGGCTACCCTATAGCTGAGTTATAAAAATTACTAACTGTGGCTACCCTATAGCTGAGTTATAAAGACTCCAAACTGTGGCTACCCTATAGCTGAGTTATAAAGACTCCTAACAATGGCTACCCTATAGCTGAGTTATAAAGACTCCTAAAAGTGGCTACCCTATAGCTGAGTTATAAAGACTCCTAACAGTGGCTACCCTACAGCTGACTTATAAAGAGTCCCAACTGTAGCCAACAACTCAGTGGCCAGCCATAGGCTCAGCTAAAAATCTCATGTAAAATAATGATCTGTAAACTTCACACATAAAAAACCGCTCTGCTAATGAGGACGAAACAAAAAAATAATGACATTAATAAAGAGGCTTTCTTCTTCCATTAACTTCTTTCATCCCCAACCACCAACGGTCCCTCACCCCCTCCCTATTTTTTGGGCTCTTCTGTAACACTCAATACACTCCGTTTTATAACATCTAATGGCGAGCGGTCTTGGTTGTGTGGGGTTTTTTTTTTCTTTCAGGGATGAGACTAAAACAATTAGCGAGACTTGTTGTACAATGCGTACACAGTACACTATTGTGTGGTGTGGCATTGGTACGTACACCGGAGGTTGGTGTACGGTTGGCTGATACTCTACAGACTCGCCATGTCATACCAAACCAAGATGATCGGCTTCGAGAGTGTACTTAAAATCTAAAAATCTAAAACGCAATGGTAACAAATATTATATTTTTTTTTAATACTTAAAATGTTAAAAAAAGAAAAAAACTTCAAGAGTTTTGTTATTTTGTTACAAATACTTGGCATATAGTGGAAAATAAAATAGAACTTCTGTGCGGTTTTGAAACCTAAACATCAATTACTAACACGTTTTAAAAAGAAAATTATTGATTTATTTTATATTTACTGATGCCAATCAACATGGGAATCTTACCTTCAGACAAGGATTTCACATTTAATTTGAGGAAAACCTGTGGGTCTCATACGGTTCTGAGCGGCCCAGCGAAAGTAATGATTTATAAGGTTCATGTTTAAAACATTGATTATGGCGAACTAATTGTTCCCTCTAATGTTCGTTGGTCCGTGTGCAAAGTACAAAAAATCGTGTGCAAAATTGCACAGCATCTATTTTTCGTGCGAAATTTCACAAAAATTTTTGCGCGGTTATTCAAAAGTACTGCGAGGCATCTGTTAGATATCTGCGCGATCGCGCAGCCGCGTAGCTTAAAGGAACATTGGACGTACATCTTATTTATCGCTCGCTGACCGACCCATTGGAGTAGCCATGGCAAGACCTAAACAACCTTTTGGCCAACATTTTTGAAGAAATAGAAAGGGTGCGTGTTTGTATGTGGGTGTACGTGTGTGTGGGTGGGTGTGTTTGAATGTGTGTGGAGGTGTGTATGAATGTGTTGGGGGGAGGGGTTAAGATATTTGTGTGGTGTATGGTTGTGGGTGGGTTGTGTGTATATGTGAGTGTGGGTGGGTGTATGTAGTGAGTTTGTGTGTTTGTGTGTGTATGAGTGTAGGAGGTTTTGGTGTGTGAGTGAGGGTCAGTTTCAAGATCTACGGTCTGTTCTCTTGATTCATCAGACATGCTCACAGTCTCACCGAGCATCCACTGCGACCAGCACTCGTCTTAAATTCGCTCGACGGACTCTCGGCGGTGATCGATAGCTCGTGGTTGGTAAAGTGCTGAACAAAAACAAAGATCAAGTTTAACCGAAGCGTTTGTTCGGTGACTTGCCTGTACCTAACAGGTTTGTGTTTGTGTGTTGGGGGGGGGGCGGGGGCGGACGCCTTTTGACGGACCTTCCTTTGAGGTGGCTTTGATGAATGCGAGTTGGTCGACCTAATAACTGCATGATTTAATTAAGATCTATTAAGCTGGTGGATTCCCGGTGAGGAAGCCTTCAATTTATTCACAAATAAAAAAAAACGTAAAAAATCAAGTTTTTCACTATAAATCCTTTTATACGAGATATAACTATAAGGATGTTCATTATAATACGCAGGGGGAAAAAAGAAGAAAAAAAAAAGTTAATAGACTATAATGCGCACCGATCGTGAATATATTTTTAAAAAGTAATGTCAATGTAATGCACACCTTATTGCGCGACATGAAAAGTTGTTGAAGATATTACGCACCACGACACTGTATCTCAAAAATTAACGTGATATATAGAGATAAATAAAATAATTTAAAAACTCAATAATTCAACTACAGTACATTCGATTTATCTGAAACTTTGATACCTAATTCTTATCATCCGCACGAGTCTGCCTGCAAAATTTCAGCTCGCTGGTTTACGAGGAAATGGGTTAAAATCGATCCAAAGTTTATTCGGCCTCAGACAACACAAGTTAATATAAAGGATTAAAAAATATATTTTATTTTAAACTGTAATGCTGTACTAAAAATAGATAATTTTAATTCATCAGCATCATTCCCGTGACCATTGCGGTCGTTTGCGCATGGAGACATCAACAGACAACGATCTCCAACAGTTGACCATCTTGAGTGGCGCCAGTAATTGACTCATTACAAAGAATTATATTAGAAGCTCAGTGACTTCTCCCCACTAAATACATGATATCTTAATTTATCTTCTCACAGTTATTTCAGTTTGCACGTCTGTAAACACATATGACAACATAAATTCCCTATTTGCTCAGAGGCGTCCCTAGGGTTGGTGTCACACACAGCGGTATCTCATGGCGTCAACCCCCCCCCCCCCAACGACAAACCCCATAGACATTCTTCGAGTCTCCCAGTTACAAATAACGAAAACATTCTGTATTTAACATGTTGGTGTCCCCCCCCCTCTGTGGTGGGCGGGGGCCGCCGCACCCCTCGAAATCCCCTCCCCCCACTAGCAACGCCACTGCATCCACTACGATATATTTAGAATCTCAGCTGCAAGCATCACGCCCCTGACTCTCAGTTCTGTATAAAAGGAAAACACGCAGCAAGTCCTCCACTGTAATAAAGAAAATACTTCCCCGATTCCTGGACTATAATGTTGAATTGATTTGTAATTTGAAAGAAAAGAAAAAGTTATTAAATTTTAGTTTTCCTTAATTTATTCTGGACCCGAGGCGGAGGAAAAACCACGATTTAAAATTCTGTAATTGATGTTTCATTATATCAATAAGAATTTCTTCCATTTATTTTTGTTTCTTCTTTCTTTTGTCTTTGCCCAGAGCCATGCCCATGCAGAGAGTGAGCGAGTCGTATGATAGTTTATTGAAGTTTAAATGACAGTTACACGAGTCAGGATTTAAGCATATTAGCCCTCGGGCGAGTTGTCGTCGTGATAACATTGTGGATACAGTTGGCAATTATTTTGTAAGAAAAAAAAAATATTGTACATTGGTTTTACATCTTCTTTCTGCTTAAATTTGTAATTTAGTTTCTAAATTAAATTTTGATTCACGTTAAAAGATAATATTTTTTAAAAATATTTTTATTAAAACTCATTTAAAACTTCAAATATTTACATTGGAAAGTGAGCGCCGAACTACAGGGTGATATTTAGTCAGAATAGGAGATTCTTCGGCTAGTGGGAAAAAAAAATTGAAATTTCAAATTTGAAGTCAATAAATTATATGAATAACTGTCAGAAGAAAAACACCATCAATATTTCACATTTATTCCCAAACTATTAAAATCAAAATAATATTTTAAAACCCGGAACCAAATACAGGCAGTCCTATAGTATGGATCAGAAACAGGAAGAACATGAAAAACTACTGAAACAGAACGCAGACCCTTGTCAACAAATTATGAGAACAGATAGTAAACATTAAAAGGTACCGATGGGAGATGTGTCGTAAAGAAACAATAGAAAAACAAATCTAAGGAAGAAAATAGAGATTTGACAGGACACACACGGTCTTTGGAAAAAGAGCACAATGATAAAGCGAGACCAGCACTAGGAGGGAACTCGCGGGGTAAGCGGCAAAGGGGACGACCACAAAATAGACATTGAGGCGTAGTGTATCGGATGAGGCAGAGATAATAGGGAAGAGCTTAGAATATTGACAGGAGACCATTGAAAGTGGGATCCTTTGGCTGAGGCCTTATGAGCCTTTTCCTTTCACAAGGAACCGTAAGGAGGAAAGCTGATACGATGAACCCAATAAACAATCTATGAAAAGATAACTGCATGATTAAATAAACGGATCAATTTTTTACTCCATATAGACATTTCCTCACTGCGCATGCGCTGAAAGGAACCGGATCCCTAAACACATTAGGCGGGGATTTAAAATGTCGAGGGCCAATAGCTCCACGCAATACTGAGGAGAGGGTCCCAGGAGGCGCAGTGTCAACTATTAATATTTATCGTCAGGGCAGGCAAAACGCAAATGGCTTACAAGCCCGATAATAGATAGCGCTCATCGGATATTCCCGTACTTACGAGACATTACTTGACGGAATTCTGCAGCTCAATGGTTTCCAGGAATATACATGCACGAAGAATAGGGTAGAGAGTATAATCGCCAATACCATGTTATATGTTCGGACAAGGGGCGTGCAGGGAGTAATGGGTTATACGCATTTATTATAATTATTTAATGGGAGCAAAATAAGAGAGAGAGAGAGAGAGAGAGAGAGAGAGAGAGAGAGAGAGAGAGAGAGAGAGAGAGAGAGAGAGAGCAAGCAGCTTAGGATTTGGTGATGTAAACCACAAAGTATAAAACTAAATTAAATGCAATTTTTTAATACAAAAATAAAACATTACAAAATTAATTTTGTAAGCATTCTTAAATGACTGTCGAAATTAAAATTTAATTTTTTTATTTTGTTTTTGTTTGGTAGAGAGCAGTGTCAGAAAAAAGACATTTTAGCTTGTGTCAACATCTCGTATTTGAAATACGGTCTGCCTATTATAGAACCTGTCTGACAGAAATCAAACAAAACACACACAAAATTTTTCAACAAGAATTCTGACGGGGCGGCAAAGATAGGCTAGAAGGGGAGACAATCGTGTGCCGAGGCTAGAAGGAGAAGGGGAGACAAACAATCGTGTGCCGAGGCTAGAAGGAGAAGGTGAGACAAACAATCGTGTGCCGAGGCTAGAAGGAGCAGGGGAGACAAACAATCGTGTGCCGAGGCTAGAAGGAGCAGGGGAGACAAACAATCGTGTGCCGAGGCTAGAAGGAGAAGGGGAGACAAACAATCGTGTGCCGAGGCTAGAAGGAGCAGGGGAGACAAACAATCGTGTGCCGAGGCTAGAAGGAGAAGGTGAGACAAGCAATCGTTTGTCGAGGCTAGAAGGAGAAGGGGAGACAAACAATCGTGGGCCGAGACTAGAAGGAGAAGGGGAGACAAACAAACGTGTGTCGTACTTACATAGAGTTCGTGGTATTCCAATACACCTCAATCCGTTTGGCTGCTACAGTATCCATGGGAACGAAAACTGCAACAAACATGGCCACGGTGACGTAGGCGCGGACCACGCCCATTCTCGACTCGGTATCCGACATCTCAGAAATACAAGCACACAAGAAACTAAACACTGCAAAAACGATCTGCGTTAAATGGATCTTGAAGATCTTTGATCCCGGTATCTTTCGATATTAGAGAGGATGATCTCTAGATCTTCGATGCAGGTGTCTTGTAGATATTTGATTTGGAGATCTTTGATACAGGGATCTTGGAGATCTTTGATACAGGGATCTTGGGGATATTTGATGCAGGGATCTTGAAGAGCTTTGATACAGGGATCTTGGAGATCTTTGATACAGGGATCTTGGGGATCTTTGATACAAGGATCTTGGGGATCTTTGATGCAGGGATCTTGGAGAGCTTTGATACAGGTAATTACTAATTATCCAATGCAGAGACCTTGTAGATAGTTGATGTAGGGGTTGTTTTCAATCAAATTTCGGTCCCTAATATCAAATTTTGTTGATTTGTGGATCGTTTAAAACTTAATTTCAGCTGCACATGAAAATTTCAGGTGTTGATCCGTTAACAAATATATTTCATTTTTAAGCCAAAAATCTTTCTTTGGTCTGATTGAATACAATACATAATTTCAAATATATGCACGTAAAAAAAAAAATTTATAAATTAAACAGATATATAAATCCTATTTAGTCAACCATGTATTGTAAATAGTTTCATACCAAATGCATTACCCCCCCACACACACACACACTCCCCCTCCCCCTGAAATTCTTTTGATCACTATTTGATAAGTCTCGTCTTACGAATGGTCTCGACTTACGAATGGTAATTTTCAGTCGAGCTATTTTTACTTTTAGTATAGAACGAATCGTATCTCTTGTATTTCAGAACGATAAAATAAAATGGCTGACGTTATCTTACCGTATCCGTTACAGTTATTGACGCTACTTTTAATAAAGAAGAATTCTGCGTCCCACGTTCTCCCGAGAACGTTTTAACATGTGACGCAGCGTTCCCCGACCACTGTTATGAGGGACAACGCGATTCTCCCAGCCGCCTTTGCTCCCCTATGTAGTGTCAGGTAGCCAACCATTCGGAGCTGGTTGGACTCAGGGTCAACCTTGGACCCGGGATAGATCAACCATCACGGGGATTCGAACCTGTGACCATCGGTACTCAAGCTTCGCGCGCCTTCCGCTCGACCACCGTGTAATGTTGTGGGTTTTTTTTCCCGTGCAATGAAGTAGACAATAGTATTCCCTAGTATTTAGGCTAAGATCTGCTTGTTCTAATATAACGAGATCTCGGGACAGCCGTTTAGACTAAAGTATTGAGTAGACAACTGACTTGTACAAGAAAACGATCAAATCTACCACATAGAAAGTTAAAGTTTCTTGGAATTCAACGCGTTTTTAGCGCATTTTCGAGAAGTCGAATGCGCTATTGCACCCGTTTTGTCCGTCCGTCCGTCTGTCATCACCCTAGATCTCAGCATCCATAAGTCCTAGACCCATGATGTATATATGTTTTTTGTATGTCCTGACCTGTCATTTGTGCATCAACACTCAGTTACTCGATCCGTTAAAAAAACCCGTTAAAACTACCAAAAAACATTGCGAATCGAGAGATAACACTGGCGCAGGCAACGGCCGCCATTGCCGGAAGTCAAAAGTATTAGTTTTTTTTTGTTGACGTCATTAGAGTATGTGTAAAAGTTTAGAGAGTTTTACGTCATCCTTTGTGGTGACTTCAATCAAGATCTTAGCGGCCCAGAGGCAGAAATTGAAAACTTTTTCGAAACAAGCTTCAACATTCAACTACTTTCACCAAGATTGGCAACCACGATCTATCAAACAACAATTGACGGAGTATTTGAGCGATTAGCTGATTACAATTTAGAATGTTTCATTTATGAGTCCTATTTCAGTGACCACAAACCACTTGTAGTTAGATTAAAGAGAAAATAAAAAATTTTAAAATGTAAAGAAATGACTTTTAAATTTAAAAAATTTCAGGTATATTCATTACACAAGAAAATTCATAAAAATATGTCTAAAATCTAAACACAATTACTGATAACTACATAATGCTGATATCTAGCATAAGTACTGATACATAATACGAAAATGCGCTAACACGTCCTGAGTTCCAAAAGGGACCAGGCTTAACATGATTTTTTTATATTTGTTTTGTTCACATTCAGCTTGCACTTGGTGTATTACTCTTCTTGATCACATTCTTATTTTTTTTAATTTCTGGTTTGAGTATCGAATACATTAAATTTATTGAGAATTTCCAGGAGTACAAAACTGAACTGAACTGAACTGTCCCTTAAACCGACGCTGGGTCGTTGGGGCACCATTTTGAGCTGCACACTATCTCATGCCATGTGTCACGGTTCTGAGCTGCCTTCAAAACACCTTTCTTATATTTCGAATTTGTTTCTGCGTGGCACACAGTTGTTGAAGAGGGCGTCATAGTAGCCGAGGAGCGAAGGATGGAGGAGGCTGCAGACAGAAGAGCTGGGAGAGAAAGGCCGAAACATAGGGAAGCACAGAACTCGTGTGTAAAAACTGCGGTAAAGACTGCCTCTGAAGGAAAGGACTGCACAGCCACTGGAGGAAATGAGACATGAGACCCAATCAAACGTCTCACGAGACACAAGGATGGATGCCGATTATTATTACTTTCTGTTTGGTTTTATCTGCGGATGAAGGTTAAAAGTCGAAAAATGTTTTGTTTTTTTTTTAAGCTCAAAGACGTAGCCCTTATTTACCTACTTAATCATTTTAAAGTGTGTATTATTAAGTCAGAAGTAGGAGACTGACCAGAAGTAGCTGACTGACCACAAGTAGGTGACTGACCTCAAGTAGGTGACTGACCAGAAGTAGCTGACTGACCACAAGTAGCTGACTGACCTCAAGTAGGTGACTGAGTAGGTGACTGACCAGAAGTAGCTGACTGACCACAAGTAGCTGACTGACCTCAAGTAGGTGACTGACCTCAAGTAGGTGACTGACCTCAAGTAGGTGACTGACAACAAGTAGCTGACTGACCACAAGTAGCTGACTGACCACAAGTAGGTGAGTGACCACAAGTAGCTGACTGACCACAAGTAGGTGACTGACCTCAAGTATATAGGTGACTGACCAGAAGTAGCTGACTGACCACAAGTAGCTGACTGACCTCAAGTAGGTGACTGACCTCAAGTAGGTGACTGACCACAAGTAGGTGACTGACCATAGGGTATAGCTGACTGACCTCAAGTAGGTGACTGACCACACGTAGCTGACTGACCACAAGTATAGCTGACTGACCACAAGTAGGTGACTGACCACAATTAGGTGACTGACCACAAGTAGCTGACTGACCACAAGTAGCTGACTGACCACAAGTAGGTGACTGACCACAAGTAGCTGACTGACCACAAGTAGCTGATTGAGCAAGTCATTGTTTCAAAATAAAACCTTTCTCTGGTCTAAATGTATAGCAAATCAATATTTAATCTTCCTTTAAGTGACTTGTTTGTTGCGGCGCTGGGAGGTTGGGGGGGGGNGTTTCCATCGGCCCGGGGGTGGGAGGGCGGAGCGTGGAGCGAGGGATTTTGCATTTTAACGATTAATTTTAAAACACAACGATGAGAGTCATACGTTTGTTGGTGAACTCATGAACTCGTGAACTCTGAACTATTTGTCTTATCTTATCTGTTACAGACGCTCCTGTTATACAGAAGACATTTTTGTGTAGGTGTGTATTCAAAGCAGCTAGGAATTGTTATTAAAACAAAACATTGATATCAATCTAGAAACAAAGTGTCAATGTCTCGAGTGCATTGAGATCTTCTTTTTGTATCGGGTCATGGCGGTGGGGAGCCGCGGGGGGGGGGG
>MUZC01001413.1:49009-76638 GCA_002072015.1 Radix auricularia
TGGTGGTGGTGGTGGTGGCATTTGTAGTGTTTTTGGTGGTGGTGGTGGTGGTGATTGGCATTTGTAGTGGTGTTGGTGGTGGTAGTGGTGATTGGCATTTGTAGTGGTGTGTATGGTGGTGGTGTTTTTGCTTGTTGGTGGTGTTATTCGTTTTAAAGCTGTCAGTCAAAATTTCCTTTTTGTGGATGGGGGTGGGTTGATCGTTCAATACAACCCCCCCCCCGCACACACACACACTCAAACCACCCATACCAGTACCAGACATAGGCTCTCTAACTATCCTAATTATTGCTGACACAACCTTAGTAGACCACCGCAGACTTCTTTACGGCCCTGTCATATTTTTGTAATTTCATTCCCACTTAGTTTTCAACACATACTTTTTTAACACACATTTTTAAAGTCTGCGACACAAAAGCACATTATGCAGAAAATGTTGATGGTATTTTTACAATTACAAATAAGTCTCTTCGTTAAAAAAAATCATGTTAAGCCTGGTCCCTTTTTGGACTCAGGGCGTGTTAGCGCATTTTCGTTTTATGTATCAGTACTTATGTTAGATATCAGCATTATGTAGTTATCAGTAATTGTGTTTAGATTTTAGACATATTTTTATGAATTTTCTTGTGTAATGAATATACTTGACATTTTTTTAAAATTTAAAAGTCATTTCTTTACATTTTAAAATTTTTTATTTTCTCTTTAATCTAACTACAAGTCCCCACAAATGATGACGTAAAACTCTCTAAATTTTACACATATTCTAATGACGTCAAAAAAAACCAAAAAACTAATTCTTTTGCACGTTTTCGTACCACTCTTTAATGCTTGAAAAATGATGTATTCGACTTCCGGCAATGGCGGCCGTTCCCTGCGCCAGTGTTACCTCTCGATTCGCAAAGTTTTTTGGTAGTTTTAACGGGTTTTTTTAAACGGATTGAGTAACTGAGTGTTGATGCACAAATGGCAGGTTAGGACATACAAAAAACATATATACATCATGGGTCTAGGACTTATGGATGCTGTGATCAAGGGTGATGACGGACGGACGGACGGACAAAACGGGTGCAATAGCGCTTTCGACATCTCGAAAATGCGCTTAAAATGTCAATGAAAAAAATTCCCCATTTAAATATCTTTAGGAGTAGATACAAAAAGTTTTGATACTAACATCAGCATCAATGTAGAGCCAAAAGCTTTTCATTCATATTTTAATAGCTGCTAGTAAAAAAATAAAAAGATAACTTGTATGTTGTATAAAGTTAAACGTTTCACTCTAATGCACTCCGGCCATTACTTGTCATTCAGCGAGCCTGGCCCCAGGGAGGGAGGGAGGGAAGGTCGTTATGGGTGCATGTTAAAAAGTGGTTGCTGTCATAGAGCTAGTGCTAAAAGCCACGCATTTTTTTAAAAAAATGTGTGTATTAAGACAATCACAATGCGCGGTACGTTTGGGGAGAGTGGTGTGACAGTGATGGCCAACCTATGGCACGTCGGTACGTTTGGGGTGAGTGGTGTGACAGTGATGACCAACCTATGGCACGTCGGTACGTTTGGGGAGAGTGGTGTGACAGTGATGGCCAACCAGTGGCACGTTTGGGGAGAGTGGTGTGACAGTGATGGCCAACCAGTGGCACGTCGGTACGTTTGGGGAGAGAGGTGTGATAGTGATGGTCAACCTATAGCACGTCGGTACGTTTGGGGTGAGTTGTGTGACAGTGATGGCCAACCTATGGCACGGACCCCCCTCCCCTTTAAAAAAAAGTTTCGCCACCACTGACCTATGGCTATTAAGTCCAGGTACTGGTTCTCTGGATCTGTCCTCATTATCTTTACCTGTCTATCTTTTTAGGCTTTGCCCGTTAGTTACTCGTTTTCAGCTCTTGGTGTGCACAAAGGAGATAGCAGCCAATGAGATTGACAATGACTGTGCGCCATTCTACAGGGAGACATGTCCATATCCAATATAAAAAAAGGCAGTTAGTTGTCGCCCCGGCCCTCGATAGCGATTGGTCCCTTAAACTCCTACAGACTCCTACAGCCAATCACTAGCGGAGAAAAATTAAATCTCATTTACGTATTGAACAAATTTGTACGAACTTTTAAAACGGGTTATTTTTGGTGCAGGATTTTTGTGCTCATTCAGTACTGTGTTCCAGTCTCGAGGTGTGTCACTCCTGCTAATAGTAGTAGTAGTCACTACTACTCATAGACAACATGCCACCGAAACGACGGCGGAACGACCTTGGACGGGCTTCGTTGCTCATAGGAATATAATTTTAAAAACCTGTAAAAACAAGGCTTTTGACTATAATCCCTTAAATATGAGACATAACTAAAAGTATCGATTATCTTCAATATAATACGCATGCGCGCCAGGCTAGCATGAGATAAACATTTACAGATCGGAAATATGTTTTTAAAAAGTATGCTCAATATAATACGTACCGCACCGCACGACAGGAAAATATTAAAAAGGTTGTTCAATAAAGATCTAATAGGCACCGTGACAATCTAGCAAAAAAGATTAATTGTTTTAAAGTGATAAAACTAACAAATAATACATTTAAATACGGTAAAATGGATCGATCTGTAATTTTTGTACAAAGCTTTTTTTTTTGGGACGAAAGTCTATGTGCAAAATGTCAGCTCAATAGCATCACGGGAAGTGGGTCATTTTTTACATTTTCCCCCCAGACCATGACGGACCGACAGAGAGGTCACGACAGACAGACAAGACGGGGAAGTTAATACAACGGATTTAAAAATCAAATTATTTTAAGTATTCTTTTATTTAAAAGTCAACTTTCTCCATTCGAACCTACTTTTTTTTTCTATTGCTAATCAGGCACCTATAAACTATAACACTTACACTTTTCGCAGGACGTGTTTTCTCATAACCACTCCATGTTTTATCTCGTAAAATTTATAGATCTGACTGCAACTTCGATAATCACAACAAATAAACTTTCTTACTATCCTAATAAATAAATATATAAATGAAAAAATTACGACTAATCAACATAGAATGATATTATTTAAAAGCAAAACCATAAACATCAACACTCGCTGTAACTTGTAGTTATTTCTTTGTATTTTTAAAATCTACAAGGCATACTACAATATAACAGCAACATTTCTCCCCTGTTTTTCCACCTTACTGGTAACGCCCCCACCCCCACCCCCCACAACCCGTCCCCACTTCTCTAGAGTTTGTTTGGGGACATCAGCATTGTGTAACGCCTCAAGAACAGAGCACTCCTAACTCAATTGATCACAGGGACTCTCGATGCTCTCCCTTGAAAAGAAAAAGAAAAAAAAATTTAGTAATGTCGCGTTGTCGCCATTAACAAGACAAAAATCAATGCGCCTCGCTCTTAAAATCCCTATTTATAGCCGAGTTAAAGTCCCTTTATGACTTAATCTTCCGTCCTCGGCTAAGCCTTGATTTTGTAATTAGCGGACGTTGGACGCTGGGCAAGATTCTCGGGTCCGCGCTCGAGGTTTGTCCTGGTCGACTACACTGCTTGTTGCTTGTTAAACCAAAGTCTGTGATGCGGAATGTTGAGAAACTACACGCTACCAGTGAGGTCTATAGCAAAGCGGCCGTTCATTGGTGAGACATGTACCATTCAGTGGTGAGACCTGTACCATTTATTGGTGAGACCTGTGCCATTCCTTGGTGAGACATTCAATTGTGAGACCTGTACCATTCATTGGTGAGATCTGTACCATTCATTGGTTAGACCTGTACCATTCATTGGTGAGACATGTGCCATTCATTGGTGAGACATGTACCATTCATTGGTGAGACCTGTACCATTCATTGGTGAGACATGTACCATTCATTGGTTAGACCTGTACCATTCATTGGTGAGACATGTACCATTAATTGTTGAGACCTGTACCATTCATTGGTGAGACCTGTACCATTCAGTGGTGAGAACTTTATTAGGATATGCGTCATCTGTATGGGAACCAACCACCTAAGAAAGCATTGATAAACTAGAAGAAAATCAAAAAGGAGCTGCCAGATTCATTTCTGAACAATATTCAAAGATGACACTGACAAGAATAACACCATTAGTTAAATCCGAGTAAAGTAATAACAATAAATAAAGCAATTAATCATTACTTGAATATGCAACACAAAGATAACATAATACAACTCTCAGATAGACATAAGTATTTTAAAAAAAAACTCTCTTATTCTGTATGCAAGAACAATCACATAAAAATTATCGATCTTCCCGTCCGGATCTCAGAAGTGGATTGGGTTGCCTGAGGAAACCAGGAAAGCCAACACTATATCAACATTTAAAAATCTAATAAAAATACAAGACTATACCCAAGCCACGGATAAGTTTAGGACGCACATATCTTATCTTGTCTGTTAACGACGCTCCTTATTTACATAAGATTATTGCGTCTTATTTATAGACGGAGCGTAAGATGCGATCAGATAAGATATTGTGTATGTGTGTGAGAAGAGAAATTAATTACTTCAACAATTGTTTCTTTTTAATCCAACTCTTTAAAAAAATGAGCGCCCCCCCCCCTCCATTAACCTCAACGACGGTTATTTACGCATGGCCCTACACCAATATCTGCTCAGACTATAGGCACACTTGAAGAAGCCGAACAACTTTTGCACGAATAACATTACTATAAACAAGGAAAAAATAATAATAATATTTATTTTTTTTAAACCGAGTCATAATAACAATATCATTCCATTGTTTAGCATTGAAACCTTAACTTAACCCGCCTCAAAGTCTAGCGTGGTTTAAATCATTTGTTAAACTGACTTTTATGTCAAGACATTTTAGACCGTCAGAAAACAAAGTCCGGTCTCCGTTAGAACTCGTCAAGGAGCAAGTTGGCAGACTCGTCACTTGGTGGCAGGAGATATCAGCGGTTCTCGTTTACTGAGACAGTAACACACTACGCAGATTCTCAAACAACCGCAGGATTCATAACCATGCACGGCAATTGCGTTTCAATTCCGTTCATGAATAATTTAAGAATTAACTAACCAAAATAATGTGCATGGTGTCATTCTCGATACCATGATGTAAAGTGTAACTCGATACCATGATGTAAAGTGTAGCTCGATACCATGATGTGAAGTGTAACTCGATACCATGATGTGAAGTGTAGCTCGATATCTATTAACAACCCTTACTCCATGTGCGAAACTGTCATCAGATTGACTTCCTTTTTGTTCGCAAAAATTACGCTGTGCCCGTTATGAACTGCCGGAGTATTTCAGACCTAACCATTCTGATCTTTTTATGACGTCAAAAGAACATGTGACCACGTTGGTTCTTATACGTAACAACAACGAGATATTCGCTGGAGGATGAGACTTGCTGCTAATATGGAATTTAGAGAAGAAAAAAATTAAAAACTTGATTTTCTTTCATGTTGATTAATATTTGATGGGAAAAATTCATTATGCTATAGATTTAGGTCTATTAGCCTTACAAAGAAATGACATTTCTTAGCGTATTTTTGGTCACATTTTTCCACAATAGAAAGGCACAATGGGTATCCGAAATTACAAACTTTTTCAACACATTTGAATGTGGGACTAGAATGTGGAATTTTTAATTCCGAAAACATGCCTTATGATTTAATCGACAAGGGCGCAACAAGTGTTGGAGGCCCCAGGGGGCCTGTACGAAGTTTATTCCCCGCCGCCACCACCCCCCCCCCGCTGCAAATTTGGCTAAGAAACAACTACAACACAAAAAGCAACAACACAATTCTGTTGATCAAAAACAGCAGCCGTGGTTTGCCAGCACCAGTCTAAATACTAGTTTCTACTTCCTACACCACCCTTAAATATAGTTCCTACACCATTTTTGATAGCTCGTGTTTCAAATATGAAGACCCGTTCGTTTTAGCTTTGGTCGGGCGCTTCAGTGCTGATGGAGTCAGTGGTCCTCAAAATGTTATGTAATACAATCCTACATGAAACTGGTGATTGTTGTCAAGCGGTTGAGGATTTTCTTCTTGAATTAATCACAATATTTTAAGATCACATCTTCCATGTGACCATCTTATATTCATAAGTTTCACCGGATGTGAACTGCAGTAATAATTTTTCTTTGCACTAATTTCCGAAAACACGTAAAAGCTCAAGCAGCTGAGACAATAACCTAATTAAACAAACTAAGCTCGGCTACAAATTGTTCCCAACTCTAAAGGATTGTGCCTGTCTCAGGGGCGTCACTAGGGGAGGGGTGGACCGCACGTGTGACACCAAAGTATAAACTTCTTTGTGTTCCCGGTATTAGGTGCTGGCACACTCGGACGAGGCCTATGGGGTAAGTCGTGAGGGGGTGACACAAACTCTGGTGACGCCCCTGGTCTGTCTGTCAGAAAAGTTTTTGCCGTTACCGGTGACACAGCACTGTGCAAGTTGATTAACTGTAACATTCCACGAAAAGTTCTTGTCTCTGAAAGATAAAATTTGGCCTGTCTGTTGTTTCTTATAATCCCTTTTTGCCGCGTTTCCGAGAACGTTCTCTGTAATCGAATCTTGCTCATTGCCCGCGTCTCACCACGTCAAGGAAATGTCCAACAAAGGTGACGGTGTCCACCCAGAAGCACTAATTACCCCAAAAGTTAAATCAATTACCCGTCGGGGAGGCAATCCTCGCACCGAGGCGCACGGTGACAGACCAGGCCCCAGGTTGGAGTTACGTCATTCCTCGTCTTTGTTCCTTTGTTGCATCAGAGATAACGTTAAGTAACTTTTAAACTGATTTCAATTCTCCTCTCGCTGAAATAACTTGACTTCTGCTGGCGTAGAGTTTTAGGTTTTCATTTCTTGTCGGGCTGAAATAACTTGACTTATGTTTGAATAAAGCTTAACGCTTTCTATTCTTCAATAACTGTTGGCATAACGATAAAAGATCTTCATATATTTTTGATTTATCAAAAAGTTCAAACGGTTGTGATCAGTCACTTAAAAAAATCTTTGAAGTCAAGTCTTCCTTCTTCTTCTTCGTTCTCAATACTGAATATTGAGTTTTGCGTGCCACGAGTTTTGCGACCCAATTGGCCCGTGGTCTCCGACTTCAGCCTGCAGTATTTTCTGGATTTGCTTCCATAGCCTTTGGTCAGCCAAGACCATCTGCAAGGCAGCAGTTGTTATTTTGGCAAGTGATGCAGCGTTCACATGCCACGGCTAGGGGTTCCACGAATTGCCACGCCGCTTTTCACCCATTTGGAGCTGGGTGGAACTCGAGTCCTTGGCTTCCCATGGATTCGAGCTCGTGACCATCGGAAAGACAGTCGAGCGCGCTTGCCACTCGACCACCGCGGCCCCCCTGAAATCAAGTAAAGATGGATCATGAACAACAATTAAGTAAAAGATCTGCCACAGCTTAGAGACAGTAATTATGTTTAGGGGAGGGGTGTAGGCAGTAACACAACTTTAGGCTTCCTGATCCCGAAGACTTTCCGTGAAGATTCATTGTTCCGTGAAATTTAAAATAATTTTTTTTTAAAAACGCGTGTGCAAAAATAAAAAACTCGTGGGCTAAGCTGCCCCGCATCCATGATTTTTGTGCGGAGACAGACAGATATTATTTTATACTTAACCAATATTTGCTCCGCGGCAATTCAAAGCTGCTGTGCGGCGTCGGTCAGATACCCCCGCAGCCGCGCAGCTAAAAGGTAACATTGATTATGATTACACCCACTTTACATGTAAATCTATTTTTAACATCAGATCCAAGTGTCTCAGCTTTAGGGAAAAAAAAACAGAAAAGAAAAAAGCTATCACCACTTTAAATAAAGGAAGAAATGACCTCACATGACTCCAGGAAACATTTCAACTGGCCAGCATCTCCACGACATCCTCTTAATTAACTTCTCAAGATCTGCAGGAGTGAACGGTGCTCTGCAGGGGCGTCACTAGCGTTGGTGTCACCCGGGGCGGTACCTCATGGTGTCACCCCCTCACTGTGTCACCCGGGGCGATACCTCATGGTGTCACCCCCTCACTGTGTCACCCGGGGCGGTACCTCATGGTGTCACCCGGGGCGGTACTTCATGGTGTCAGCCGGGGCGGTACCTCATGGTGTCAGCCCCTCACGACTTATACCAAAGAACATCGCCAAGTTTTCCATTGCCAAACAACGGGAACATACAGAATTTTTACATTTTGGTGTCACCCCCTCACTGTGTCATCCGGGGGTCCCGCCCCCCACCGCACCCCCTAGAGACGCCGCTGGTGCTCTGTTAGTGACAGGTTTTTTTTTAATAAAAAGATCAGTGTAAACGTAGGTCAAGGTCCTTGTCATTCTGTATGTGAATCCGATTATAACAATAAATTATAATAATAGGAATAATAATGATAGGTAATTATAATAATATTTATAANGATTTGTGACAGTTTGTGACGGGGGGAGGGGGGTAAAATGGTCTAAAACAGCGTGACGTACTTTATGGACGGCCCCTTATTAGACCGTCCCCTAGATGGATCACAGCGCGTCACATACTATTAGCAAGAAACGCATAATTATAAAAACATTCACATCCTAACTAAGAAATAAAATCACATTAGATTGCAGATAAGTTGCATTTATCATTTAAGGAAAATTTTGATATGCTTATTATTAACTTAATTTTGAAAGTAAAGTTTGAAGAGATTAATTTTTAATTCAGTCCTGAAGCTTCTTATTAGTAGTTGGAATACCGAGAATGTGTAATGGTAGAAAATTACATGGCTTCGGGGCACAAAAAAGATTAAGACCTTTCGCCAAATATTTTAGTGCCAGTCTTTGTAGTTAGGGGCCGTCCGTAAATGACGTCACGCACCTAGAGAGAGAGAGAGAGGGGGAGGGTCCAAGCATTTGTTACGATGTGTGACGAGGGGGAGGGGGGAGTTTAAGAAATGTGACGTCACGTCAGAAACATGATAATTATAATGAAAATGCCATTTAAATATTCGATTTCTCACAATTTATTTTCAGACGTTTTTTATATGGTTTCACTCGCGGTACGATATTAGAGTGCAGCCTTACACTAAATACATACTAAAATGACAATACAGTGATTTGAAACATGCTCATTTTCAAATAGAAAATATGAATAATAAGAGGGGGGAGGGAAAGCTTTGTGAGGTCACATTGGAGGGAGGGGGTCTAAGTCTGTAACGAAGTGTGACGAGGGCGGAAGGGGGGTGGGAAATTAGCCACAATCGCGTGACGTCATTTATGGACGGCCCCTATGGCGGATTTAGGGGGGGGGAGCTGAACGGGCTAAAGCCAGGGGCCTCCGACGGTTTGGGGGCCCCCCAAATTTTTTATATTTTATAGTAAAAGTGTAAAAATATTTGCACGAACACTTGGAAATATAATAAATTAATATATATTATCTCGACAACTGGATTTAGTTGCTTCCCTTAGAGAACATAGTTTAAATTATTGTTTATATTTTTAAAATTTCTCCTTCGTGACGAGCTCCGCTGGCCGTGTGAAGAGAGTCATGGCTTGTGATGTAAGCGTTACCCGGTTCGACTGCCAGTAATGGAACTAAAGGTTTTTGTTTTCACACTCAATTGTAACATACCGGCGAACACTTCAAACAGTTATTTCTTTGTGTTCGTTTTTTTTTTTTCATTATTACTATTTAGTAGCAGTCTTATATTAGCTGTTAACAATCATTTTAAGGGACGCTGGCTGGATAGGGCCCCCGTTTGATTGCAGCCCGGGGCCCCGTGTAGTCTTAATCCGCCCCTGGACGGCCCCATAAGTGTTCAGCGACATTGCAAATACACGACTGTTAAAAGTGTCAGTGCCACTATGTATGAAACAGGTTGACTTAACCTTTAAATGTTTGGGAATGTTTTTCAAGGTTTTGTGGGGATTGGTGTGTGTGTGTGTGGGTGGTGGGGGGGGGGTTGTACAGGAAGGAGGTCAGAATGAAAAGTTAATGAAGCCCCAAACAGCTAGTATGACTGACGGATCAAGTCGTAACGTAAACGTACCGGACCATTCAGTGGAAACAAACGAGATGGGATTACTACCTCTCTGTCCAGCTGTTTGTGTAATCAACCGGAACTCCGCCGGGGCTGCCGGGGGTGGGGCTGCAAGTGGTCAAGGAATGCTAGGGGTCAGAGGCTTTCGATCGAACATAATAATCTCAAGACCAAAATTTTGTTTCTTAAAGGTCATGGTGACCAATGACTTCGGGCGTGTGATATTTTTGGAGCATTATTTAGGGTAGGGTTATGGTTAGGGTTGGGGTTAGGTTAGGGCTCGGGGTTTTATGGTTAGAGTTAGGGCTCGGGGTTTTAGGGTTAGGGTTAGGTGTTTTGTTAGGGTTGCGGTTAGGGTGAGGGCTCGGGGTTAGGATTAGGGGTTAGGGTTGGGGATTTCGTTAGGGTTAGGGTTTGGGCTCGGGGTTTCGTTCATTTTCATTTACGTTTTCTGGGTGACGTCTAATAATAAAAGAATGATTTTTAAAAAAGAAAAAAATATTCCATTTCTTTTATCAGGCTGAGACTTAATGGAAGTCCTAAAACTTAAAACCTATTTCCTTCTTAGAGATTAGTTCTAAATGGAAAAAAAAAAACAACAACAACAACAAATAACACACATGACCATGTTACTACACTTCATTACTCACTTCATAGGCTACCCTTACGCTCCCAAATTGATTACAAATTGGCTGTTTTGTGTCACAACTTCTTATCTGACTCACGCCCTTCCTATCTTACTGAACTTTTGTCAGTCTACTCACCAAGTCGTCAGCTACGCTCTTCTGCGGATACACGCATTTTCTGTGTTCCTAAGACAAAAACTAAAACATTTGGCGAAAGGTCATTCTCTTTTTGTGCAGCCAAACAATGTGATTCTCTTCCATTACACATCCGTAGTATTTCAACTGCTAAGTCCTTCAAGACTGCACTTAAGACACATCTTTCTAAAAAAAATTTTTAAAATTAATAAAACAACATTTCTTTAAATGATTAGCTGATGTATAACGTATTGTCATTTATGTAGTTAGTATGCTATGAATGTTTCTTTTTATTGATATATGTGTTGTTATTTCCATGTAAAGCGATGTGAGCCTGGCTCCTTGCTGGGAAACAGCGCCATATAAATTATCATATTATTATTATTATTATTATTATTATTATTATTATTATTATTATTATTATTATTATATTATTATTATTATAGTTATTTATATTCTTATTTTATTATTATTACGTCATTTAAGGCCAATTTCTAATCTAAGTATAAAGAAAAATGTTTTCAAAATCGAGAGCGGCCTGAAGCACTGCAACAACCGAACCACTTATGTCAGTTATGAGCTTAGGCAAAAGCCAAAGGGATGAAATCTTTTGTAAAATACACATATGGATGCATGTTATGGTACATATAGTGGGTAGATAGTTGGGACGTAGAGTGGATGAATGGTTGGTACTTATGTGGATGGATGGTTGGTACTTATGTGGATGGATGGTTGGTACTTATGTGGATGGATGGTTGGTACTTATGTGGATGGATAGTTGGTACTTATGTGGATGGATGGTTGGTACTTATGTGGATGGATGGTTGGTACTTATGTGGATGAATAGTTGGTACTTACGTGGATGAATGGTTGGTACGCTTCGGTTAAAATTGCGATAATAAGCAGTGTTTGTTTTGGTGAATAGAGGGGGTGGGGGTGTAAATAGGCGGCAAAGATCTCGGCACGCCCCGGGCGCAGCTAACACTCGAGCTACGCCACCAAACGGTCAACTTGATCTCGGACATCCAGACACATGACGCCAGCAGTCGGATTAAGTTAGTGCGGATTACAGGCAGAAGCCCACAGAGCGAGAGCAATATTAAACGTATTTGGCCCTTGGCTGTTTTTTGCGGTGACCAGGACGTGAATGTACTACCGCAAATAGCCACTGGGCATCGCTGGCTGGAGTTGGGGGGGGGGAGAAAACCAGCGTATAGTCTGACCAACACCCGTTATTAGACCGGTTGGGGGGGGGGGAGAAGGTGAACTGGAAGGAATCGTTTTACTTTACTGGTCAACGGACGAATGAATTTGATGTATGGTTTCAACGGGGCATGGCATTGAGCTTTACTAGAATTGTGCTCACTTAAATGTTTTCAAAGATGAAACCATTTGAATGTTGAGTTCTCACTTTCTTTTCAATGGCGACTCACTTTTGACTATCAAAGATTGAACACGTACGTGGAGTGAACACATACGTGGAAGTAAAACTTAAATAAGAAAGAAAAAATTGCGAAAATCGCTGTTTCTATTTAAATATCCCCAGGCCATCAATGGAAATATTTTAAATAAATCATTATCTGTGACACAGAACGGCCAGTTTGTAACCAATTCGGGAGCGTAAGGGTAGCCAATGAAGTGAGTAAAGTAGCGGAGTAACATGGTCATGTTTTTTGGCCTTTAGAACGAATCCCTGAGAAGGACGTAGGTTTTAAGTTTTAGGACGTCCATTGAGTCTCAGCCTGATAAAACAGTTGGAATCTTTTTTTATTTCTTAAAAATCATTTTTTTATAATTAGACGTCACCCAGAAAACGTAAATGAAAATGAACGAAACCCCGAGCCCAAACCCTAACCCTAACGAACACATTAGTTCACTAACAAGAACACACTAGTTCACTAACAAGAACACACTAGTTCACTAACAAGAACACACTAGTTCACTAACAAGAACACACTAGTTCACTAACAAGAACACACTAGTTAACTATCAAGAACACACTAGTTAACTAACAAGAACACACTAGTTCACTAACAAGAACACACTAGTTAACTAACAAGAACACACTAGTTCACTATCAAGAACACACTAGTTCACTAACAAGAACACACTAGTTCACTAACAAGAACACACTAGTTCACTAACAAGAACACACTAGTTCACTAACAAGAACACACTAGTTCGCTAACAAGAACACACTAGTTCACTAACAAGAACACACTAGTTCACTAACAAGAACAAATTAGTTCACTAACAAGAACACACACAGAACACCAAAACTGGCCAACACTGACACCACAACTGGCCAACACTGACACCACAACTGGCCAACACTGACACCACAACTGGCCAACACTGACACCACAACTGACCAACACTGACACCATAACTGACCATCACTGACACCAGAACTGGCCAACACTTACACCAGAACTGACCAACACCGACACCAGAACTGGCCAACACTGACACCAGAACTGACCAACACTGACACCAGAACTGGTCAACACTGACACCAGAACTGGCCAACACTGACACCAGAACTGACCAACACTGACACCAGAACTGGCCAACACTGACACCAGAACTGACCATCACTGACACCACAACTGGCCAACACTGACACCAGAACTGACCAACACTGACACCACAACTGACCAACACTGACACCAGAACTGGCCAACACTGACACCAGAACTGGCCAACACTGACACCAGAACTGACCAACACTGACACCAGAACTGGCTAACACTGACACCAAGATGACTTCCAATAGGATTGCCATCGTCTGGGGACACTGTCATTTCCTCTCCTCGGGCACGCCCCTCCCTCCCCTCCCTGATTCCCCAGACACGCCCAATTAATAATTCATCCACAGGGGGGAACCCCCTCATCGGATCCACTTCAATAATTGATGTCGTGCACGGGGGACAATTTGGTCTTCAGGGGAGGTAATCAGTTCTCAGGCCACGGGTCCGGTGACGGACATTAATAATTCCACTGGTGTGTCGGTTGAGAGGTTCGGCTAAGAAGTTAAATATGTAATGCGAGCCGACTTACTGCGGGCAGGATATTGGTCTGACAAGGATACACACACTGATGTCTAGGTGTTTGCTCTGTGTCAAGACATCGAGACTCAAATTCTCCAGCATCATTGTGACGACGGCTAAAATCTAATAAATGTTTTCCTTGCTTGTACATTATGGCTCGGTGGCCGAGTGGCATGCGCGCTCGGCTGGCGTACGGATGGCCAATGGTACGAATCCGCTTGAAGGCAAGCCATTTGTTCCCGATGTTCGTCGAGTCCTTCCAGCCCTTTGACTTTTTTTACTTCACCGCAGCTAAGTTTTTTTTCCCAATTTCTTTTTATTCGTTTTATTTGTGTATTGTTTGTTTGTTGGGAAGGCTCTTTGTCGAAACGTTCGCTGTTTTGTTACCTCCTGTCAGGCTAACTCATAACCTGTTTACCTTTTTCCAATTCCAATTTACTGTCAACATTAATTTTTATGACATCGAGAAGCGCTTGACATTTCTTTTGACCTGGTAGTTAGCTTGTACTTCTGTCAGAATAACCATGTTGGTAACTAGTAGCTCTGTCAGAGTAACCTGGTAGGTAGCTAGTAGCTCTGTCAGAGTAACCTGGTAGGTAGCTAGTAGCTCTGAAAGATTAACCTGGTAGGTAACTAGTAGCTCTGAAAGATTAACCTGGTAGGTAACTAGTAGCTCTGAAAGATTAACCTGGTAGGTAACTAGTAGCTCTGTCAGAGTAACCTGGTAGGTAGCTAGTAGCTCTGAAAGATTAAACTGGTTGATAGCTCTGCCAGAGTAGCCTGGTAGGTCGTTTAAGCAAGATCAATATTCCAAGCGATGACACAACTCGCCTGTGGCACCTTTCTTTTGTGTTGTTGCTGAAAGCAGGAAGTTGTGTCTGCAGCTGACACTTCCAAGACTAAGTAATTCAGTGCGTGAAGTGACTTCAAGCATGTGCTCTTCGTTCTCTCACTTGGTTTTTTCTTATATGCTATAGAATGTCTTAGATCAGATCAAGCCAATATTATTTGGACTGTTTGTTTCGAACAAGATTTTTAATTTATTTTTTTTTAAAATTCTTTCCATTTCTTATTTGTTTCAAACGAAAAGTTTTAAGCTCATAAGTTGTTGACGAGCCGCAATGTGAACACAGAATAGCCCCAGTTTGTTGACTGTTCATTCAGTCTATAGAAAAATTAATGGGACGTGGTGGCGCTCTCGACTGTCATACCGATGGTCACGGGTTCGAATCCACACGAAGGTGAGGATTTGTTCTCGCGGCCTGAGGAGTCCCCGAGTCACCCAGCTCCGAATGGGTACCTAACTCGACAATAGTTAGGCGGCTGGGGCAATGCGTGGAACCCCTATAGCCGTGGCCTGTGACCGCTGCATCACTTGCCAACAGATCATCTCTCATGGTCTGTGGACGCAATTATCTTCTGCATAGAAGGAGCGTCTGTATATCTAAGATAAGTCAGAAAAAAAAGCAAAATGTTACAAAACGTTCTAGATGTATTAATGAAATGAGTAACTGATTTATGTCTGACTTGTACGTATCTAGTGAGTCTTTTTATTCTCTTTTCATTAAATTTTTTTTAATACAGACCCTCTTTCAAAATACATCGTAGTAGTATTACAATTAGTAATAAATTTACTTGTATTATCTATGCTTAAAATACAAAATACGTAAAACCATTGTGCAATGAAAACCATAAACTTGAGCTTTAATATTAAAACAATACAACAGTATCAGTTTAATAATTAAGCTCATATTTATTGTCTAATTGCAAAATTTGTTTGTGTATTGTGTACTGTATGTAAAATATTTAAAAGTGTTATCGCTGTCATATGAATTATGATTTGTAATTTAGCCATTTCTATTATTTTTTTTCTATTTTTTTTTTATTTTTTTTTTTTTAAAGACATTATAGTTTTTAAAAATAATACATTATAGTTTTTAAAAATAAGACATTATAGTTTTTTTTTTAAAAAAACAAGACATTATAGTTTTTTTTAAAAAAAACAAGACATTATAGTTATTTTTAAAAAACGCCTTATTTTTTATTAATTGGCATGTAAAAGATGAAGCTAGTCTCAATTAACAAAAGAGTTAAAAGGGAGAAAAAAAAGAGACCACTTACAAGCAGAAAGGGAGAAAACAAATTTAATTAACTTAAAATGTGGTAAATAAAATTACCTCCCTGTAATTTTTAGCATTAACGTGCTGGCCCCTAACGGAGCACTGACGTTTACTTTATAATGGCGCCTTAATATTGACAGCAGACTATTAGCGGGAGTTAATGGACGTCCCTGGAGGTAAGCAGATTTGTGTTCATTGAATTTGTTGAAATGTCTTTGGCTATTAAAAGACAATGGCATACCGGAACCTTCTAAAGTCAACAAAAACCTTCTAAGCAGATGGATTCAAATTATAAGCTCAAATTATTATTTATTTTAAATAAGCTACAACAATGAACAGCATGCTGGAAATACTTGGAGGTAATTTTTTTTTTTTTTTTTTTTTTTTTTTTGTAATTCCAAAAACTAATGTCAAAATCAAGATTGCGTGGTCATAATAAAAAACTAAAATATCCTAACCCAGCGGTTCCAACCTTTTTTTTTTTTTTTACAAAATATACGATAATTGGTTTAAATGTTATTATTTTTAGTCCACAGTTGGCTATCCCCCTGCCCCCCTCCCCCACAAGAAAACCCGTCGCCAACCCTTTGGGGACACGACCCACGGGTTGGGAACCGCTGTCCCAATCTGCATTAGATTGTTTTTAGTACATTATGTTGGACCTCACCCCATCTAAGACGCAATGATCTGCAGAAATTAACATTGTTAACATTTATTTCTCACCATGTCAGTGATTGTGGAGGAATATTATTAAGTTGTTAAGTCACATCAGAAGAAATGGATGACTCCATTTGACCAAACAAAAGTTTTGCTGTGTCCACCACTAAAGTATTACATTGCATTTTTTAAATGACAAATAATTTATCAGACACAGAATTAATTTCTTGCGTAAGTATTTGGTTAGGTGTCTAAAAATGTATTGCACTAATGTAAGCTATCTAATACTAATACTAATAAAATAAATTTTGTACTAAAATAAATATGTACTAAAAAAAAATTATTAAAATAAGCTAATGTCACAAGGGTTAAAGTTGGACAGTAATTTATTGTATACAATTTTTTTTTATAAATGCAAATGTTTAAACACAATAAACAACAAGGGAGTTTAATTAATTTTAAAGAAGTTATTTTTTAATTCCTGTTTTCATAATGGACCACTCCTTTTCTTTTCTTTTTTTTTAAAATTATTGGTTATTATAAAAGAATATATAGCATTACATTGTAAACTGCTTTGATAAGAACTGCATCACCATTTAATTCTCTTGAAGGCATGTAGGTGTCTACACAAATAAAAGCTTTAATCTTGAACACAATTTATTTTTTAGTCTTACATTTAGGATATTACACTTTTGTAACAGCGAGCATCACACAAAAAGGACTTTACATACACTTTAATTTAAAAGATTGTGGAATAAATATTGCCAAATATCCTTAACAGCAAAGCGCATTAAAAAAAAGCTATGCAAAGTATATTTTTTTTAAAAACTATAACAAGATCATACAAAAACTTATGAAGAACATACCTACAAAGAATATGCAAAGAATGTATAAAACTATAAAAAGAACATAAAAAGAGTTTAAAAACAACACACACAAAGAACATATAAAACCATACCAAAGCTATCAAAAGGACATACAAATACACATAAAGAACATATGAAGGGCATACAAAGTAGACACTGAGCCTTATGTTTGAGGCATCACCAATAAGTCATGCAGGTGGTGATTCCATCCAAACCCCCCCCCCTTTCCCCAGGCTAACATTAAGACATCTGGACAACAGAAAGAGATGGAGACCAGAGAGTACATTGAGACTGACCTAGAGACAGTCAGATTAAAATATTGCATGCACCTGGATTCACTTGTGAAGGAAATCATACAGTTAGAAATGAATGAATGAATGAATGAATGAATGAATGAATGAATGGTTGTAGATGGCTTCTGAATTCAGTAAAGCAAAGTCATTATTACATGAATCTTACATTTCCAATAAATCGGTCAAGTTAATCTCTTTAATGAATTCCTTCATTCCTCAAAGGCTCAAATTTTGATTCAATAATTTTTTTTTGCTTGATACCTTCTTGCAACCAGGAAAAAAAAACTGCTGGATTTCACCCAATTCAAACAACTCACAAAAGTTCTTATTTACTTTCATGTACAGGATTGTGCAGGGTCACTTTAAAAAAAAAAATTATTATTTTCTTGATATGCAAATATTTTTTTATAAAGAGAAGCCATGATAAAAATTGACTATGATTTGTAAAAATACTTAGTCTAATATTAATTCCTTGAAATTCAAAAAAATAAATTATTTAGTAAAGCCATGATAAAATTGATTATGATTAGTAAATATTGGAAAATGATCTTCATGTTTTTTATTCAGTTAAGTCAATAGCATGCAAGACTAAAGATTTCATGTGCAGCTTGCAAGACTAAAGATTTCATGAGCAGCATGCAAGACTACAGATTTCATGTGCAGCTTGCAAGACTAAAGATTTCATGTGCAGCATGCGAGACTCTACAGATTTCATGTGCAGCATGCAAGACTACAGATTTCATGTGCAGCATGCTAGACTCTACAGATTTCATGTGCAGCATGCAAGACTACAGATTTCATGTGCAGCATGCAAGACTCTACAGATTTCATGTGCAGCATGCAAGACTCTACAGATTTCATGTGCAGCATGCAAGACTCTACAGATTTATGTGCAGCATGCAAGACTCTAAAGATTTCATGAGCAGCATGCAAGACTACAGATTTCATGTGCAGCTTGCAAGACTCTAAAGATTTCATGTGCAGCATGCGAGACTCTACAGATTTCATGTGCAGCATGCAAGACTACAGATTTCATGTGCAGCTTGCAAGACTACACAGATTTCATGTGCATCATCCAAGACTCTACAGATTTCATGTGCAGCATGCAAGACTCTACAGATTTCATGTGCAGCATGCTAGACTCTACATATTTCATGTGCAGCATGCTAGACTACAGATTTCGTGTGGGACAGATAAATTGACTTATTTTTAAACACTCCTGAGATGTCAATGGTTGCACATCCTATTGAATCTTGGCATTTGGCATCTGTTGTTTTTTTTTTTTTAGCTATCATCCAGTGTCATCTGAAACATGCCAGAATCAGCCTCGTCATCGTCACTGTCCGAGTCGTCTTGCTCGAGTCCTTGAGTCAATCTTGGAGTCCAAGGAATTTCTTCAACCTTGTGCAACAAGATTTCAATCCTGCCTTTTTTAGCCTTAGGAAAAAATTACAATTCTCTATAGACACACAATCATTAAATAAAAACTCTTTATAGACACACAATCGTAAAATAACAGCTCTTGATAGACACACAATCATAAAATCTACAACTTTTTTGAAAGAATGTAGTCAAGTTCTCATAAATTCATCACACAAAAACACAACATCTACACAAAAGTCTGAAATTTTAAATAATGAAATATTTTAAACAGATGCGTAAAATAAATTCTTACAACAGAGGGCTAAAATGTGGTTAATGTTCTTTCATTAAATTATCAGCAATGATGAAGAATATCAGAGATTTCCCACACTCCGGTTCTATTCATGAGTGGACTCAATGGGAAGTTTAGGCTAGACTTTTAGCAGTTGGGAATTTTTAGTTTAAATATAGAAAGAGGATAAATATTCAGAATAAGTAGCTAGAATGACTAGACACGAGTGCCTGAACTAGTATCTTATCTTAGATATACAGACGCTCCATCTATGCAAAAGATAATTACGTCCACAGACCATGACAGATGATCTGTTGGCAAGTGATGCAGCGGTCACAGGCCACGGCTATAAGGGTTCCACGCATTACCCCAGCCGCCTAACTATTGTTTGGTTAGGTACCCATTCAGAGCTGGGTGACTTGGGGACTCCTAAGGCCCCGGGAACAAATCCTCACCTTCCCGTGGATTCGAGCTCGTGACCATTGGTACGTGAGTTGAGTGCGTTACCACTTGACCACCACCTCCCATGCCGTGCATGCCAGGTGTTTTAGCAGGAGACCTGCTGTGAAAGTCTTGATGTATGTAATGAGTTTTACAAGATGACCGGGCCACTGACCAGACTCAAAGAAAAGATGAACCCATAAACTCAGACGTACCTGCCAAGAACATCTGTTGATGTCAATTTCTGACGGAAGTGTTTTTATTTTGTACCTCCAAGACACTATGACTCCTTTGGGGTTAGATATCTTTGCCAGCATGTCGAAACCCCTGAAGATAAGAAATGAAGATACTTTTGTGTCAATCAACAATTTTTCTGGAAATTAATGTACCAATGTTAAAAATAAGTTTTTTTTTAAAATCTGAAATGGGTTCAAATGTTTATTTTATTATTTCAAATTCTTGTGTCTATGACAAGTGTTCATCTCAACCTGCTGCAAAACATTTTTGTTTCAAAGTAAAATTAACAATGCTGAGTGTAACTGGGGGTTATCTGGTGGTTTGTGTACGCAGGACAGCAGTCACTGAAATAAAAGATACACCTGTGTTAGGGTGACCCGTTTTACACCTGTGTTAGGGTGACCTGTTTTACATGTGTTAGGTCGACCTGTTTTACACCTTCCTGATGGTGACTTTTTTAACACCTTTGCAAGGGTGACTTGTTTTTAAGATCCTGACACTAACATGAGACACACAATCCCATCACTGTCACCAACCATTTGAAAAAAGTCACGTCCACCTGTCCATTTTTCGGTTGATTCTTTGCCCCGAAGAAAGGCACGATAACATCATCTATCAACACCGTCACCTTCACGGTTAAAGAGCTGATTTCATCAATGGCCACTGAAATGTAAAGAGAATTATTGATCAAAAGTATCGCAGGCCTACTTCTTTAACAAAAATATTACAACATAATTAACAACTCTTTATGATAAGTAAAGATGCAGATATTTGTTATTATTTTTTTATTTGGGATAAAAATTTATTTCCAACAACCTAACAGGATTGTAAATTTAATTTAATTATATTTGTTATTTTTCAAAAGTCATTTTAATTTACTTTTTTTTTTTTTAAATTAAATTTGTTTTACAAAATTTTTTGGTGGTATTTTTAACTATTTTTAACTGTTTTTAACTGAACTATTTTTTAACATTTTTTAACCAATGTGATTTGGATGATTGCTCTTATTTTATTATTTTTAAAAATATTTTTTATACTTTATTTTAGTAAGACTTAAGGAAAGACACAAAAGTGAGTAAAATTTTAGAACCAAAACTTGCTTTAGTTCTTATACCAATTAAGCCTCACCAAACGGTTTTTTCTCCATCATATCAAATGCTCACAGAGTGGTGCAGTGTTGCATTACGGTGGCATACTTGTGAGTGACCCAGGTTCCTGTTTGTGTGCCATGGTTAAATTTGACATTAAAAAAAATAATTTATTTTTAAAATTTCATAAATAAAAACACTTATTAAAAATCAACCCTTTTTTTTAATGTACTATGATATTAAATATTACTCTGCGACTAGACTCAAGCCAATATTCCACTTAATTAAATGTTGTAGTCAATTCTAGTGGAACACCAGAGCGAGTTGCATTTGAAAATAGACACATCCCAAGGAGTACTAAAATAAAAATAAAAAAACGTGTCTAACCCATCATGAAAATTGATTCTGATTTCTCTTTTGTAGTTACATTACATAGATTTTAATATTATAATAGACAATTATAGCAAATAATTTTTTTAAATTTTATAATACAAGTACCCAGGAAAGAAAGGAACCAAATGAAAACTAATTAGTAGCCATGACTAGATGTCATATTACTAAAAAGATTTTTAAAAAATTAATTATAGTTTTTTTTTAATCAACAGAAAACAACAACAACCCACTGTGGTGCCACTTAAATAAAGATAGGTGATAAAAGTAAATCAATGGAAATGACATTGTCCCCCACCTCCTGCCACACTAAAAAAAATAATTTTTTTAATGTAAAATTCTAAACATTTAAATCATAATATGGGCAGCAACTATTTTAAGTCATTGGCATAAGATATAAGTTGGGAAGGTGTTAGGACTGCCACATCAGAAGAAGGTGGCGACTTTTAGTACAAAGAAAGATATGACCCTGAAACTGTACTGTTAAGAATCCCACATTGAAATATTTTTTTTAGTAAGATTACAATTTACTCTTTGAAACTAAAACTGTATTATATTTTAAAATCCAGGATGATATTTTAATCATATCTAATGTATTGTGCAGGACAATATTGATGTAAGTAAATAAATACGTGAAAACTACACCAAACTTAACAAAAAATGTATTTTATTGAATTAAAGTGTTTCCTATGTCAAAGGCTGAAGATTAATTGCTAGCACAGGATTTTTTTTCCATAGAAATGTTTTATTTTGCAAAATTTAAGCCATAATAAATTATTTAAATCATTAATTTTAAGTCAGATATTTTAATTACCCTGAATCAAGAAATGTCAACGTTCCTAAGTGATTCATTAATGAAAAATGTTAACATTGAAAAATATAATAAAATTGAAACTAATTTATTTTATAGAAATTGCAAGAGAATTCTGTATAAAAGGGGTGTCTGAAATAGTTAAGATAAAAGAACTGCGCTGGGTAAAAATAAAATATTTTAAAATTCATTAACTGGTGGTGTCTGCTTGCTTCCTTGCAGAAAAAACTTTGGATTAATTTTTAACCTACTTCCTCATATGCTGGCGAGCTGAAACTTTGCAGGCAGACCCGTGCCGATGATAAAAATGATGCATCAAAATTTCAGAAATAAAATACTGTAATTAAATTAATGAATTTTTAGATTATCTTTATTTATCTCTTTGTAACATGTTAATTTTTGTGCTAGAGTGTCATGGTGCATATTATATTTAACAACCTTTCCTTTGCGTGATAAGGTGCGTAGTATATTGTCAATACTTTCTAAGATAAATTCGGTGCGCATTATATTAAATTTTTTTTTATGAGACATAACTAAAATTTTGTATTTTTAGATTGTCTTGCGTTGCGTAGTAATCTATAATGAACATTCTTTTAGTTATGTCTCGTATGTAAAGGATTTATAGTAAAAACTTTTTTCTTTACAGGCTTTTTTAAATTTAAATTATTTTAATATATAATATATTACATTGCATTTAAAGTTTACAGAATTTAAATTTTTTAAAAATTAGCATATCTTTTTGCTATAAAATTTTATTTCCAAATTTATTAAACAAAATTAAAGGATTAAAAAAACTGTAAATTTTCTTTTCGGAAAATTTATTATTTATTGATTTATATTTTTATTATGTCTTTACCTAAACTCTAAACAACTAAATTTTTTACTTTTGCAATAACTTATTTATGGTATGGGAACATAATCATAATAATAATTGGGGTGAGACTGCAATCAGGCCTATAAGTTAGTAATTGAAAATAACATGTAAACAGGGTATGAGTTAGCCTGACGGGACGTAACAAAACAGCGAACGATTCGGCTAAGACTAAGACTAAGAGCCTTTCCTCAACGAAAAAACAATACACAAATAAAACAAATAATTATTAAAAACTTAGCACTTAGCTGCTGTAAAGAATGTTTCGCCAAAGAGCCTACCAACTACTAAGTACTACTAACCCTATTGCTTTACTTTCATTGACTCTTTGGATATCACCGCTGATTAATTTACTTTTACTAAGTTACTATTATTAAGTGACTAAGCTTTTGACTTTTATTTTTATTTTTCATTTCACATGCTTTCCAGTTTCCAGTTACCCATTTATTTAACATTTAATGGCAATCCTCCGAATCCCAGTCCCAAATTATTTTGCATGAGAGATCGATTACTATTTAATTAATCAGAGCATAATTCAGCCTAATTTCCTAAATACTAAATAAAAACAAATTATGGCAGGTGGACCAGCCGCTCCGATAAATATTACTCCCAATGTTTTACCTTTACAGCGCAGCCAACAGGAATTGAACTCAAATTATCGGAGGACTGTGCATGCAAGCCTAACGTAAACTCCGGTATCAGAGTTCTGAGTAGTTCAAGTCGAGCTCTGATGGCAAGCCTGGCAAGCTACTTTTCGGCCTTTCAGTGGTGCAACAGGCAACAGTCACAAGCTGAATGTTTTCGGCAGCTATTTGAAAATGCTGTACTGTTACACTGTTACTGTGTGAAAATTACAATATTTAGTAGATTTTTAGTATTTAATGGAGGTTTATCTGACAATATGCATCACTTGGCTATTTTTAAAAATAAATAAATAATTATTAATTATAAATAACACACTTTCTTGTACTATGTGGTTACTTCCCCTTATTAGCGTAAATAGTAAAATAATTTGGGACCGGGATTCGGAGGATCGCCTATTAAATTAATTTAATGACGTTATACATAACTTCACGCGTGTTATGATATTAGTTAAAGCGCAGTCTTACATTTACATTAAATACATGCTTACATGACAATACAGGAATTTGAAACAGGCTCATTTATCATAGGTACGGCCACGGCATTTTTATTCGCCTTTCAGCCTTTCATTTAAATCAACTAAGACAAATAAAAACGGAAAGATCCGCAAAGGCAAAACCTTTACTTACTTTGCTTTCAATTTCACCATCACCAGCACCTTTGCCTTTGTTGATTGAATTTCCTCAAAAATAAATTATAATATTTAAATTACTTAAATAAATTTAAATATCATTTTAACAATTGAAAAAAATAATTGACAATATTTTTACATCTCAAAATAATTTTCTAAGGTTATAATTTACTAAAAATTGATAAATAGGAAATCCCCGTTTGTTATCCAAAGTGACCAAAGCAAATACATGTATTAGTCAGATCCTGCTCTTGGCTTAAGCCTGAATTATTAATTAACTCTTAACTTAGACGACTTAGTCTTAACCTAAAACTAAAATGAAAGTTCCACTTCACTTAAATATTTGATTACTTACAATTTATTTACATGTAATGACTTTTAAATGGCTTGGTTCGAGTTACCATATTCGATAGCAAATGAACTAAATGACAAAGACATTGATTTGAATTTGAAAAATCATCATTTTCAAATAGAAATACGGCTTTATTTAATGAGGGAGAGAGGGAGGGGAGAGCGCAAAGCGTTTTGACATTACATTTGAGTTTGTCTTTTTTAAAAAATGTTTTGTGTGTGTGTGTGTGTGTTTGTGTGTGTGTGTGTTGTTGTTGTTGTTGCTTTTTTTTTTTTTTATTGGCGGGGGGGGGGGGGTTNTTGGGGGGGGGGGGGGGGATCGTACTTTTATGACAACGTGTGACGTGTGACGTGTGACCTAGCGATGCCTTTAGGAGTGAAATCGTCAAATAATGAAACAATTTTTACTTTGTTCTAAGAATTTTTAAACATTTGGGCATTTTGAGTAATTGGTTAGACCTACTCTTATCTATGGTTTATATAAATTATAGCCTATAAAAAAATAATTATAAATAAATGTATTTTGCATGTTGATAGTGTCAATAGTGTGCTGTTTTTCCTGGTTTGTTGAGGCAACCCCATTATACGCCCAAAGTCAGACGGGAGAAAAAAGGATTTGTATTTGGTTGTCCTTGCATACGAAACAAGTAATAATAGTTTGTTTCATCTCCATGTCTATATGCGCAATGAATTAGATTATTGGTACATTGCATCCCTAGTATTATTATGTAGTTTTGCTAATTCGCCTTTCTACTATTCTCGAGTCGAGTTTTTATGGGTTTAGCAATGGAACTACATGTAATGGTGTTAATTTTTTAACTTATGAATATTCTCCTGTCATTCTTGCAGCTCTTTTTTTAATTTGTGCCATAAAGTCATAAAGTAAAGTAAAGGCATATTCTGTTGCAGATACTTCCTTTTTTTTTAAGTTTTATTTTTTATTTATTTTCTTTTAATTTCCTTGTATAATGGCCTAAATACTGCTCTTTTAGCATTGCGAGTAATAAATATATTTCTCTATTTATTATAAATTATAAATATTTCCCTTCTGATATGGAAGTCAAAACACAAGAAGTAGAGGAAATAAGGGGAGAAAATAATTTAAAGGGAGAAAACTTAATTAGAAATTCTAAACATCACTATTTTGTGTTCATCAAAAAAAACAAAAAACTATCAAATAATATTAATTGTGATTTGCAAAAGACTTTGCCAAAACAAAAATAATTACGTAGTTACGTTTGATATTTTTTAAGCCAACAATTGCTCTATAGACTACTATTTGTTTATTAGGACACGGTCTCGCTATTGAAATGACAGCTATAACAAATACGAATGGGTGACAAATATCAGTTCTCTATGTCACTGTATTTTATAATCTCTACGTAGCCAGAGCGTCATTTACAAATTATCGTCATTACAGATTAATCAGGGAATTTTAATGCTAGTCTTTCTCTCTATAATGTATGGACATTGCATCGGTATATAAGCTTGGTTTATATACTGTTTAATTTCATTATTTTAAACTGGTTTTTTTAATGTTGAATATCATGTTTTTGAAATATGATTAATGTTGTTTACTTTACTTTTATCGATTTGATTTGTGTTACATTAATATATTGTCAACGATTTCATCCAGTGTTCATAGAAGTCGGTTTCCTTTTTAAAATTTATTTTCGTTTAGGTTGATACTAAAACCTCAGAGAGAAATAAACCGTATGTGCCAAAGTGCCAAGAGAGTTTTTGAAGTCGTTGATAATCTCTTGTGTGCTTGTTTCATCGCGCTGCTCTTTGAAATGACAGTTATTTATAGCCTCTGTTTCTATGAGTGGAGCGGTAGTTTACTCACGTTCAGTCTGTAAATATTTGAACATGATGAGTACTTTTAGTTCTCTCTCATAGATCAAGGACTTATAGTCAAAAACTTTATTTTCACTGGTTGTTTAATTTATGGCCCGGTTACATAGGATTGGGGGGTTGGATGGGCTTGGAAGGACATTCTACTAGGGGTTTTGCGATATAATATATAAATAAAATATAATAGCTCCGGCTAAGCAAGTCCGGAATCCGGCCATATTTATACATCTGGAACCGGTCAAAGTTCACTTCATAAATCCGACAGAATCCGGCTCCGGTCAGATTTAAAAAAAAAATTGAATCCGGTACATCCATACATTCTAACTACTTTGTTTACCCTTGCTAAAATAATAAAAAAAAATTAAATTAAATTTCAAATGGAACTACTAATTTTTCTATTTAATTTTTTGATGTTTGCTAATTGTCACGTGAGAAAATGCATGATTGAGAGGAGGTCACATGACGGAAGTAAGTGATAGACCAGAATGCATTAGGGGCCGTCCATAAATGACGTCACGCACCTAGGTGGGGAGGGGGGTCCCACTTTTGTGACGATGCGTGACGTGGGGGAGGGAGGGGGTTTGAAGAAATGTGACGTCACATCAAAAGGGTAACTTTAAATAAAACTTCCACTGAAATATTTGGTCACTTAAAATTTATTTAATGACTTTAAAAAAAAATTCAATGCTTCTCAAAGTGCCAGTTGATAGGCCATCAGACGCCGGTTGCGTAAGTTAACAAAACACGAAAATTAAATATAATTATAATTCTTAAGTTTGAGAATTCACAATAGAACATAGGAACCCTGCGTCGTTTGATGTTGACATCAAAGCTTTTGTGATGTAACCGCAGTTTGGTTCACTCGCGGCAGGAGTCTGCTAACTTTTTTTTTCTCCGTTATCCCCCCCCCCCCCC
>MUZC01001414.1:0-18055 GCA_002072015.1 Radix auricularia
CAAACTAAATGAAATAAACTTTCATTTTTGATATTCATCAGGACAAGTACTACAAAAATATTTACTTTTTACGTTTCCAAAACTTATACTTACAAAGAATCATCGCCATGTTATATACATTGCAAATAGGAATTAAACAAAATTGTTTGTAAAAATGTTAAGATCCTCTTCCACCAAAATCTCATTAGACAAATAGATTTCAAACAAATCCAATCAAACGTATTCTTGTTCTATTTATAAAATGCCCTAACTGAAAGTCTAGAAGAAAAATGAAGAAAAATAAATCCCTTTACTTTTTAATTAATAGGTTATTACAATTTTATAATTTGAATTTTATTTAATAAAAATAAATTAATAAATAATTATTGTCTGCACTATTTTTAATCCCAAATAATATTGCCAAGATTGAAAAAAGACATTGATTTTCCAACATACGAAAAGACCTACCCCACCACCCTAAATATTGTACTCTCAGCATCAAATGGACTTCTCCCTTTATCCAGCCTAATTTACTCTTAGAAATTTTATATTATCCCGCACTACTTCTAGGGTCATTTCCTTTGTAAGTTTCATGACAGCAAAGATGGCTGGTCAAAAATGCAATATATTGATTGCACCACTGTCTTTTAATTTACGACATCTATTACATTACAGACAAACAACTTTTGTTTTAAAAACCTATCTATAACTTGCGTGTAATTGTTGAACAAATTTACAGGTATTATCTTTATAATAAGATATTACAGAACGTAAGATACTCGTGACGAGAACAAAAACCAATTTACTATGTTGGCAGTTCTCTGTAAACCATCCTGGAAGACATTTCACTGTGTTATCGCAGACCAATTTACGATTGCACATATTTCCTTCACAATTACAATTGAATCCTTTCGTTTTTTCTGTAAACAATTTGTAAATAAGTATTAAAAAATTAACAGGTCTACTATTTATTTTTTTATATAGTGAAGCTATTTTGGTGTCTTTTCTCTAGCTTGCCATCAAAACTTAGACTGGGGTAAGCTAAAAAATATAACAGCTCTTAAAATTTTATTTCTTCAAGTTAATTAATGAGAATTGATTTTAAATTTGAAGAGATGGAGATCTAGCACAAGATGTTTATATATATAAAAAAAGAAAATATCAGAATCATTTATATTACTTTACCTAATAGTTCGTTTATGCACTGGTATGAAATAAATCATGTAATTATTGTCACTTAAATACCATTAATTCGTGTGTTAGGAATGTTGTACCTGTGGTCGTTCAATGTTCATATTTTAACTTCAAAAACCTTGTTTCTTTACGATAGAGAAAATAATAAGAGATTGACAGGTTTTAAACATGTGTGAATTTTGCAACGTCAGGTGTTGAGAAAAAGGGAAATTTATTTTTTAATTTGTAAATTAAACTCACAGTAAGCGCTAATCAAAATATTAAATTAATAATTAGAAATGAATATTTAAAGTCCTCTTTTTGACCCCATAAATTCCGAGATTTTTTAAAAATGTTACAGTATATTTTGGTCTCTTAAACTATTCATTTTGAAAATAAATATAATTTGTTATCGGATTACACGCATAAGAAAAAATGAGATTAATCGTACGCACAGATTTTATGCATTTTTTAAAAAAATGTTCATAAATAAATCCATTAAAAAAATTTGATTTTTATATAATTGGCTAAATTTATAGTGTCGAAAATTCAGTTTTATAATATATTTTAATCTTACAAAAATAATTTATTTATAAATGTATTATTTATGCCCTCATGTGTTTGGATAACAACAGGTTAATTGCAGTGTTTCTTAAATTTTCCAGTAGCTTGATTAATATTTTTAATGCCTTTATTCACTCATAATATGTTTTTATAAGTAATTGTGTTTTAAAAGTGAGCTGTGTCCTAATGTGTTTATCTTCTGCCTGCTATTAATAAGGTTCATATACTCTTTACTTTTCTCAGAACTATTTAAAAGTCCACTAAACGAAATTCTTGATTTCTCCTTCACCCAACACAAAGCAATGAGATATACTCTCCAAGTCTTACACACGTTCTTAAAATGACAAAATGAAGTGTTATTAAATTCTTTATATTAACTTCACCGTGTCGTTGTTCCGCGGCAAAAAAAAGTCAAGAACTACTTCTCGTAATGCCATCGAGCTGAAATTTTGCACATATATAATTGTGTCACCTAAAAAAATTCTATCAAAATTTTATATCCATCGAATGCGCTGTAAAGAAATTAATGAATTTTTAGAATATTCTATGCATCTCTTTGTAGAGTGTAAATCTTTGAGCTAGTCTTTCACGTGGTGTGTCTGATATTGAAAATATTTTTATTATTTTAAACATAATCAATATTTTTAAAGTTATGTCTCTTTTATAAAGAATTTATAGTAAAATACGTTGTTTTTACCGGTTATTTAACTCTTCAAAAACTAATTAAAACAAAACCTCATACACCACACATCTGGTAGCTCACAACGAGATCATGCATTGAAATAAGTCACCCGAGACAGACTGTGTAGTCATAAAAAAGAAGCAACTTTTTTGCAGCAAAATCAATTTTAATAACTTATAAAGCTGTTTCAGAAAAAAAAAATCAGCTTTGAGCTCAGTAAAACTTAACGCTGATAATATTGGGGGGCTTTACTGTAATCTATATTATGTAATTCTTTGCCTTAACTCTATTAACAAATTCAATTTACTTGACATAAATACCTTCGAACAACAAACTTTGTGTTAATTTTTTCTTTATTATTATTATTATTTGTTTGACGTCGTGAATTTGGATTTCATTCACACGTGCACAAACTATTTGTCTTGTTCATCGTCCTGTTCATCAGCAATTACTTGCTCTTCAAAATTCAATGGTAAACTTTATATTAATTGTAATGGTTACCCAAATGGGACATAATTTTGCTTATATGACGACGGATCTACTAAAAATTACTAAATGGACATGTATAAACTACAAAGTCAGACTATGCTTTTCGTTTAACATNTTTTTTTTTTTATTTTAGTCTTATTCCTTCATGTCTCATGCGGTTGATTAAATAAAGCTGTACTCAGTACTAGGCAATTAACGTTACAGCCTTAATATAGTTTATTTTTAATAAATCGATATAAGTATCCTTTGGTTTTGTTATATTTAAGCATTAAAGATTTGTAATAGAATTTTGCATAGCTATTAAAAATAAAAAAACTTTCTAATCTGATACCTTTTGAACAATTAGTTGTCTGAATTTTATCTGCACAGTGATGACAAATGCCACGGTAGTTGCATGTCTGATTTAAACATAATGCGTTGCAAGTCTTACTGCAGTCTAAACCATACTTTGAAGCAGGACATTCTATTTATGAACAAATATAGTGATGAAATTAATTTTTTTTTTTTAAGTTTCTTAAACAGATGGTGGAATCTGTCATGGCATATAAAGTTAAACTAATGCAGTTTGTTTAATTTGAGAAAAATGAAAAAAATATATAAAATTGTTAAATTGCTTTGGTTTAATAAATTGGTTTAATAGTTTATGATTTAGACACCGCAAAAAGTAAAACATAACCAATAAACATATTATAGAGCCCCCCATTAAGCTGTTTTAAATGTATATAATTGTACTTCTCAATGATAAATAAAAAAAAATTAAAAGTCAATTTAAAAAAAAATATTGTTAATTTTAAAATCTTAAAACCAATCTCAGCTGTTAATGTTAATTTTGAGTAGAGAATTGAAATTTAAACTCTGAACAATATTTTATTTACTGTAAATTTAACTTGAGAGTTGACAGTCTTAGACTTACTATAATGTTAGAAAAATTTAATACTTTTTAAAACACACACACACACACACACTTTTTCATACCATAGTCTTAAAAAATGTACATAATTTAAAATCTAAAGAAAATATACTCAACAAAAAAAAAACACAACTGTATGAATTTTTCTATATCTGATCTCAATCACATATTTAAAAAAAAAATATAATGGTGCCATTGAAATTACCTCCAAACAACTCCACCTCACATAATTCCATAGTTCCGTTGGTAACTTGTATAAACAGTTTAGAGATTAAAGTTGCTTTACTTAAAGTCAAAGCGATTAAAGCCTCGTCAGATGAATTGAAGGAATGTGTATATACAATTTGATTTCTATTACCAAAACACTGTAACGTAAAGCTGCACCGGTGCATAGGGTTAATTTCTGTTAAAGAAAAATGCATTGTTCAAACCCATGTATACTAGTTTTTGGTTTTATTTTATCAAATTATTTTTATTAAGATTTATTAGTCTTAGAGTTAAAAACAAACTAATTCCATATCTTTCAATAAATATTTCTAAAATTATGTAAAATTAACATATATCGTTGTCACACTCATGTTTTAGTGCTGTTAAGAAATAAAAAGCTTTCATTTTCTTTAGTTTTAATTTGCAGGCAAAATAAGTAGTTTACTTTCATTTCCAAAGAGATTTTAATGCAGAAAAATTGAATATTCATAAAATATGTATTTGGTCTTTATTAAAAAAATAACCCAAAAAATAATAATAATAAAATAAAAATCAGAAAAATTGAAAAAAAAGCAATTAAAAAAGAAAGGAAAACTATTCATCTAACATTAAAGCTTTTACCAAATTTAAAACTTACTCGTATGTAACAATATTCTGTAAGTTAGCTTTAGATGCTTCATTGTAAAATAAACCGAATGTAAGCCTAGACTCGTAAGTCTGAAACAGCTTTGATCATTTGTGTTTCCATCAATGACTGACGTCATAACACCGTGAAATGTTTGAGAAAGGAAGTTCATTTGGGGTGTTGATATCTTACTTGTGGGCAAAAAATTACGACCTAACAGAATTAATAAAAATAGAATTAAAAGAACCTACTGTACAAGTAAACAATAAATTTATTTTTAAATCCTATATTTTAACTTGTGTTGTCCAAGCCATTCCTTTCTTGCTTGATTGCAGAAAAAAAACTTTGGATAGATTTTTAACCCACTTCCTAGTAAGCTAGCAAGCTGAAATGTTGCAGGCACACTGGGGCCATTGATAAAGATGATGTATCAAAATTTTAGATCGATCGAATATACTGTAATTAATTATGTAAATTAAAAATCATTTTTTTAAATCTCTGTATCATGTTAATTTTTTGGATACAGTGTTGTGGGGAGTAATATGTTTAACAACCTTTCATGTCGCGCAATAGGGTGCGCATTTTATTGCCAATAATATTTAATAATGTATTCACGATCGGTGCGCATTATATTAAACATGTTTTACGAGACATAGATTAGATTACCGCCACGCGAAATTTATGTAGTAGCGATCACTATTTCATAATTCGTTCTCTGTGTGTTTATTTGCTTGTTTAACACGAAAACGAACACCCATAAGACGAAATAGTTCATTTTTCAATATCATTTTATCGTTTATTTTGTCCCGGACAGATTATTCTGTGTGTAAATGTGTGCCAACATTTTGATACTTGCATCATGCATGCTTTCAACTTCCTTAGGAAGAACGATGTTGATTTCCGATTTGAGACAAGTTTTCCAGCTCGATTTGGAAAACACACGTATTTGGTATTGCATCACCCCTTACAAATAGGTCTGTAACTACGTTGTTTAACTTTAGAATGCTTTTTATTAGTAATGTTCGTTTCAAAGTGGTGCTCGCGACGAAGTAAGTTTAATGTTGGATTTTACTTCGTACCGAAAAATTTTATTCTGCAGTCAAATTTAGTTAAATATGGGTCTAGCTCTTGGCATATAGAGTTATTTGAAAACAGCAGTGCTCGCTTTGAGGACATATTCGTGTTGAAGTATATTTGTTTTATTGTAGGATATTTATTCGTTGCTTTCACTTTTCCATGTAGGAAAGTTAAGCTAAAGATCTAGGTCTTGTCTATATCTAGACTCCTAGCAGCCAGTGACACATAGCCAAATAAATCTTACACAGAAAAAAATCTTTGTGACACAGCCAATCATATCTCACACACAGGCACTCATTGAGACACAGCCGATTGCGAATGAAACACAAGTAGTCATAGAGACCCAGCCCTTTTGAGAATGAAAATAAGTCTATCGTTGACAAAGACAAATTTTCCCAACCAGAATTAATATCGGCATCATCAGCACCAAAGTCCCATTTGTCTGCTGCACAACTTAAAGCAATCCATGACTATTCAAACTTTTCATATGATCAAATGTGTCACACTCAAAGTAAAAAAAAAAATTCAACTGGCGATGACAAATACTGCTGGGGAGAACCTTAGCAACGAGGAATAAGAGAAATTTAACAAGTTTCAAGCCTTATTTGTGGAGCTAATAGAAACGTGCAGTCTAAAAGTAGAATAACCCAAAAAACTGCACAGCCGAAGCTAACTGAACAGTAGATTACATTTTACATCTCCCTGCTTTTATTAGAAGAAATAAAGACAGGAAGAAAACAGCAAATGCTCCAACGATGCCAAACTTGGTCAGTGGAGAAGAGTTTAGAGAAGCACTATATAAAGAAAATAGTAGACAAGGAAGAAATAGAAACAAAAAACTGAAAAGAAAGTTTGCGAGGGAAGAAAGTACAAAAGAAAGGATGCACAAAAAGGAAAAGAGAGCAAGGAATGGAAGAAAAAAGACGCAAGAGAGAAGAAGAGCAGAAATAAAAATAGTTGAGTCCAAGAAAGTAAAGAATTATCCAGTAATAGATCTGACTGATAGCATTAGTGAGGACTCAAGTTGATTCAAGAAATGGAGTTTGATTTGGTTCCAGATGACGATACTTCAATTATAGAAGAGGATCTCTTATTGGCAGAAATGTGTCAAGCGTGACAAAAAGTGGGAGGGACAGTGGTTGGGATCCATTGTCATGTGCGTGATGGCTAGTGGTATGCACAGTGGGACGTGGTGGTCGAGACGTAGCGCTCTCGACTGTCATACCGATGGTCACGGGTTCGAATCCACACGAAGGTGAGGATTTGTTTTCGCGGCCTGAGGAGTCCCCGAGTCACCCAGCTCCGAATGGGTACCTAACTAGACAATAGTTAGGCGGCTGGGGTAATGCGTGGAACCCCTATAGCCGTGGCCTGTGACCGCTGCATCACTTGCCAACAGATCATCTCTCATGGTCTGTGGACGCAATTATCTTCTGCATAGAAGGAGCGTCTGTATATCTAAGATAAGATAAGATAAGATAAGTAGTGCATCTTTGAAACAAAGGACTTTTGTGTGCACTGTTAGCTGCCCTGAACTGTGACTGTAGACAATGTTAGTTTATAGTTTATGTTATGGTATTTCTAAAAGTATTTCATATTGTACCATATTTAAAAACTCTCATATGTAATTATAGGCTAAAGATCTACCTATAATATTATTTTGTACATCTAAAATTTTATACTGATACCTTCTGTATACTATGTTGTACTTTGTTTATGTGTTACCTTTTTTAAAAGTTCTAAGTTATTTGGGCTTTAATTTTTTAATAAACGTTTATTAAATTTATATTGAAATCTCCAGTGATATTTGCGGACCCCATTAACTAAAAAACGATTCTTTGGGGGATTTCGTTTAAGTGTCTGCTTTGAGGTCAAAGTGTTTCTTATGAAAAAAAATAAGCAAAAAAGTGTTCGCAGGCGGTAGCATACTTTGTCAGCTAATATTGTTTTTACACTCTAACCTCGAGTAGTAATACAAGACTACAGTATTAATATAGTAGCCTTGTTGTCATACTACTTGTAGGTTCTTTCGTTTTTACCTCATGTCGAATGGTTTAGCAAATAATTTCTTGAAAGCCGAACATGTATTCATGAAGGCAGAGTTGCTGCATTTTGAGGTGTGTGTTGTGATAGTGGTGAGCTGATAAGAATACACAGTAAGACGAATGACTTGGTCGTGGTGGACTTTGAATGATGTGAAAGTTATCAGAAGGTTGTAAGCTTTCTGGTAATGGATATGCCAAAATGATGTGATTAAAATATTTTAAAATAAATCACGTGTTGTTGACTACTTCCACGTTCAATGTTTTATGCTTTATTATTTTGTTTTGCCCTTAACCAGCCAAGACTATGTCGATTTTGACGACGCTGGTTGATACATGTATCCAAGGGACGACACAGTCATATATATATTTATATGGAAGGGATATTGTTTATTATAAAAGTATTTATTTAATCTTGAAAATTTTATCGCTCCATCGATTCATTCAGATAAAATTATTATTATTTTTTTATAACGGATACATATATCCTGTTAAGTAGCGATTTATTATTTCGTGAAATCGGTTAAGTCACGGTGATTCCATGACTCTCAAATTTTGTGACGCAACACAGCTAATTCGTTCTTCTATGCCAGAAATAAGCAAGACAATGCCGGCAGAATAAATAAATACAAATACGAGGGAAAAGTATGTAGGTAAGTAACAGAAATTAAAAATAAAAATAATTAGAAAAAAAAATTATATAACCAATTTTCTTACATTTAAGAAAATTGTTTCCGATAAAATTAATTTTAATCGATTAAGTTGTGTAACGATTAATCGATTATTCCGTCATTTTTTTCGCTGCCATAATATATATATATATATATATATATATGTATATATAAATATATATATATACACACACATACATATCTATATTTAAATACATTGATAGATTGATGTAGAAAAGAAAAATCAAAACACACATATACAACGATACATATTCAAGGCAGAGAATACTTGGAACAATTCAACCAGACAATTCTTAACACTCACCGCCATTTATCATTATTGAGCAAACTGATTTACTGCTTTCCCATCTGACAATGAATTCTGTTATCACTGGGTTGTTTTTGCAGAAGATGTCTAAGCTGTTTTCCTCAGTGTTGAATTGTCTCAGAGAGTCACAGCGGACTAGCTCTTTACTGTCATTTATCAATGTGTTGAGCTCAAGTGATACGACATAGGAATTCATGGCTGCATTAGAAATGCATTAAAAATATTATTTTAACATGTTTGAATTCTATAAAAAATTATCAATGTTTTCACTTAAGCAATGGGATTCAACTAATTAAGATTTTGCTCTCTGTGAGTTACATCTTTAAATGCTTAAGCATTTCTATGCTAAAAAAAAAAAAAACAAAAACAACGACAACCAAAAGACACTTTAAAATCTATATCAGTTAGTAATGTTTTGTTTCTAAATACCTATTTATTGTTTACTTATTTCGTACACTTATACATTGAAATGCCAAAGGAATGCTGGAGCTTAATGATAATATTTAGGCTGTGGCTACAATGGGGATGATATTCGGAACTGCAGTATGTGGCAGAACAAGTCCCAGCAACCTTCGGATGACTAGAGTGGTCCTCGTCGACTCAACGGACTAACGGCCTTGCACGTTACAGAAAAAAATATTTCTGATTGCTACAATGCATCAAATATTTTTATACCACAGGAGTATACACTGCCGAACACCAGCTTAAACCTCCATTTTTCCTGAGCAAGTGTAGTCATGAACATTATTTTATGGCAAGATACAGTATGCATATGGTACAACAATATATTTGAATGTACAACTGGATATATATACTTATTTTTAAGTAAAAAAAATTGCACACATTAGTAAAACTGTAATAAATGAGGCTTATCTTATATGTTACAGTCGCTCCTTTTGTACAGAAGATTAAGTACTATGTATTTCTATGGTTAGTGTTTAGTCTTGTATACTTAATATAGTTTTAAATGATCATAAAGTGTGGGCTTTACTGGTTTCTTCAGGCAACCCATACCACGCCCGAATACCGGACGGAAAAAATGTATATGTGTGTTCTTGCATATGGAATAAGCAAGGTGTTTTTATCTAAATGTCTATCTGAGGGTTGTATTAAGTTATCTTTGTGTTATATTTCTAAATTAGAAATAATTGCTTTATGTATAATTACTAATTTAGTCTTGGTTCTTCTATCCTCTTGTGTTTCAAGGTTTAACGACTTGTCAGTTTTGAATATTCTCCAGTAATGAATCTGGCAGCTCTTTCTTGGATTTCTTCTAACTTATCAATATTTTCTTTGGTGGATGGGTCCCACACAGAAAATGCATATTCTAGTATAGGTCTCACTAAGGTGAGGTAGCATTTAATTTTATATCTTTGTTACATTTGTAAAAAAATAAAGCCTAAGGTTTTGTTTGATTTTTTAATAAGTTCATTGACATGGGGATTTCAAAATAGTTTCTAATTTATTATGACGGCTAAATATTTTGCATCTTTAGTTTGGGTTAGTTCTTTTCCATGAAGGAAGTATTTTGAATTTATTTGTTTCTTTTTCTTTGTTACTCTTAGCAGTTGACATTTTTCTGGGTGGAAGGACACTCTCCAGTTAGTTTACCCTGTAAGTCTTTTTGTAAAATTTTGCTATCTTGTTCTGACTTGATTGTTCTGTAGATTATACAATCATCAGCAAATAACCTAACTTTTGTTCCTGTTGAGATATTGTTGGGTAAATCATGTATATCAATTAAAAATAGTAAGGGACCTAGGACAGTTCCTTGTGGAACTTTTGAGTTAACTTTTATTGGTGTATATTTAGATCCATTAATTATTACAGTTAGTTCCCTACACAATAGGAAGTTTTTGATCAAGTGATGTAAGGGACCTGAGATTCCAAAGTATTTAAATTTCTTAAGTAAACTAAGGTGATGAACTTTGTAAAATGCTTTTGAGAAGTCCAGTAATATTGTATCTTTTTGATCATTAATGTCTAAGCTTTTTGATAGTTCATCTATTAGACCTATCAATTGTGTTTCACAAGATCTGTTATTTTTCTAAAGCCATGTTGGTGTGGGCATAGGGCATTATATTTGTCAAGGTGGTTAACTATTATGCTATATATTATGTGTTCCAGTAATTTACAGGGGAAACTAGTAAGTGATACAGGTCTGTAATTACCAGTGTCGGACTTATCACCTTTCATAAGAGTCAATTTTTAAAGATAAATTAAGTACAGCACTCTCTATTATATACATTGTATCGATTTGTTCCCTACATTTTTTATAAATAAATTCAAAATTAAGATATTGCTAAACTTCTATTACCGTCTTTGCTGAATACAACACGGATCCACAAGAAAATTATGGGATGGTCAAGTTGAATTGTGGCTTCTTTTATATCTGACGTTGAGCACGTATCAGGATTGCCGTCAGTCCAAACATCGTTGTCTGAGTTTTCTGATAAAGCTAAATCATCTAAAAATATATTTTGTTAAAAGGATTTAATTTTTTTTGTATTATCTGATTATAATAGTATATTACTTATTTTAAAAAACACAATAGAGAAAATATAGGAGGAAACTAAAATCTTTAAGATACCATTGTAGATTTTCTAAAAATTAAACACATTTTTAGCAGATATTTTCTGGGTATCATGTAGCTTATTTTATAATAATAGCTTAAAATGTTAATTGTTTGTATTTAATTTGTCTTACTATATTGACATGCCAAGGCAAACCAGCCTTTTTTACAAGTAGATGGTTGGATACAGGAACCGTTCTTACTGCATGATTCATTTTCACAATTGCATAATATTGAAGAATTATTCTGAAAAACTAAAATATGAATATTTATTCCAATAGCGATAGAATTTAATAACAATTGCATACTTTTTTTTCGAAAGTAGAATAATTTAAGATTAATTTACATTAAAACTAAACAGCGAAATAGCCAATCAAACTAACGTTATACTTTAAATTTTCAATTACACTAATATTTAACAAAAAAGCAAAAATCTTTGCCTTTGCAATTAGTCTCTGGAGCTTATATAATCTGTGTGTGTGTTTCCTTCTGTGTTTGTGTGTGTATAGGAATAAATGTAACAACCGTATTTATTTATTCGACCTTGTTTATAATTTACCTCTTAACATTACTGTTAATGCCATACTATATCGTCATATAAATCAATATTTCAGATATTTTAGATTTTTTTTTTAATGCTCATTGCAGTTTTTGTGTTAAATGTAAATATAAATAAAAAGTAATTATAACATAAAAACAATTTCTTGAACATGATTTTCTTATAATGTCATTATTTTAAAAATTGTCATTCTTAAATTTTAAAAGAATAAATGTTTATCATACATAACAATTCTTTATAAGCGTGTAGTGTTAATATTAAAAAATAAACTTATATTAAATTATATTTACCTACTTGTTGACTTTTCTGAAATCATAAAAATTGGTTGATGAATGAAAGAATGAATGAATAATTAAACATATAGATAGGGACGAACAGAAAGACCACACAAAAGTTGTTATATCCTATATGATATTTACATGGCACATGATAGAAAAATTAATAACTAAATAGCTAAACATTTACTTTTTAAAAAATTCAACTTAATTGATAAATTAAATATGTAATTGAAAAATGGTTTACTAACGTAATTGTTAGTAAATAAAAAATAAAAAATCAAACAAAGCATATACAGAAAAATCAGAATTAAATAAATCATCTTACGCTAACTAAATTTATATAAATGATAATTATCAAACGATCTTAATTATATCGTACATAAATCACAATATTTGCAATGCAGACTTTACATTTTTTGTAAAAGTAGATTATTCATTAATACCTTGGCATAACTTTCCACTTCTCCCCGGTGAACACTGGTAGCAAGTTCCCTCATAGCTACACATGCTATTGATGCACGGCGCCGCGCAGGTCTCATTGCAGTCTAGATTATAATAGGGCACAGCACAATCTGTTCAAGCATTTTAAAAAAAGGAAAAAAATAAAATAATTTTTTTTAAACATGTTATTAAAACATTTTCAACTCACCTGACTATTTTTATATTATCACCCTTCGTAAATGTTTACACATTTGAAGGTTAACTTATTCAAACTGATAAAACAAGTGGACTGTTTTTAAAGACATTTGTTAAATAGTTAATGAAAAAATATTGCTTTAAGAGTTGTTAAATTTTTTTTTATACGTAATGCATTAACAAAAAAAAGACTTACTCTTGACATAGAATCTCTCTTAGAAGACAAGGAAAAAAATGATGACTAATTAGCAATACATATAAAAAGCAATATATAAAAAATTAAAAGTAGGGTTTATATCAGTCATATAAATAGTTCAATGTCTTCTTTATGGGCATAGTATAACCAAATGAAGTTCACCTAAAAATATTTCGTTCTGAACAGCTACACAGCTCCAATATATTTAATACACATCACATTTGGCTCCTATATATTTACACTTTTTCAAATAAATTATAAAAAAAAAATTATACGCCTTAAACAATTTTCGAATTATGATACATTAAGAGAGGTGCTGTTTTCCATAAAAATCATTTAATTTCAAAATATGCATGATATAATAAAATAATAATAATATAAAGGTAAATCAGCATATTGTCGGACGGGCCAAAATAAGTTGTTTTCCAGGCACCAAACTTGTCGCTATGACAAGTGACTTAGGGAGCGTCCGGGAAAAAGTAGTGCAAAAACACGGAACTTTTAGAGGATAGGAGATGAGAGATTCTCAAACTTCCGTGCTTTTAGTGACGAGGTTATTTTTAAAACCAGCGAACATTGAGTGTGTGTGAAGATTCTTAAAATTTAGGCTGTTTTAGCAACTTGCCCATTTAGTAAAAATAGGGGAAAATGCGAACAAATTAGAAAAAAAGATATTCACAATCGTAAAGGTATGAGAATCACTGCTCTTAACTATTATGTTAATGGTTTTAGCTCTAGTCAGATAGTGACTTACCAAGAGTTCCCAGAAACATAAGAATTGGTAGTTTTAGTCGATCATGATAGTTAGGAAGACAGGCTGTATGCAGTGTTTTGTGGAGAGACACACACAAGCGAGACTTAAATGTCTAGAGATAGGGGATCCGTGACGAGTGTTGGGACTAGCCATTACAGATAGAGCGGTTAGTTCTTGTATTTAGTGAAACATATACACAGCTAGACAGTTATAATATTAGGGACACCAAGTCCGTGTTTGCACTTATAAGTAAGCGGAATGTTTTGCAGATTACGTTTGCGTATCTGGATCCATGAGTGAATATTATGTATTATTGAAATAATAAAGACTTGATATTAAATGACAAGAGTCAAGACATTGTCTGTCTAATTATCCAGAACCAGTACGCAACAACAGTTAAGTGCGTGTCAATCAGTACAACTAAAGCTGACCGTAACCATAAAAAAAACAACAGGGTTGTCCAAAAAGTCCGGCCCGCTGGTTAAAAAACAAAACCGGCCCGCGAAGCAATCTTAACTAGCCAGAGGTCTCATCTTAAGTAACTAATTGGTTGACCTATTATTTTTGTAAGGACATTTCATTTATTTTTCAAAATTCGTTTTTTTAAAAACTGTTTTGAGTACCTCAAAGGATTGCAACAAATCGTAAAATTTTTATTGTTTACTAATAACTAGACTTTAAGTCTTTTAGACTTAATATGGGGAGCAAAGTTAGTTGCTTCTGTTTATTTTGCCATTAATGACGTGAAATTATCTTCTTAAAAAAGCACTGTATTTATTACCGATGATGTCCCTTCCATAAATCTTTAGTTCAATTAACTACCAAAATGTGTATGTAACAATGTCAGCGAAGATGCTGGCAAAGATTTTAAACTTCACTGAATCATTCAACAAGTTTTGTGTGCAAAACAGCTTCGATGTGATTGTGTCCTTAAGCCAATCGTAAAAAGCTAAAAATTCTAGTATCTCTAAAGCCAAGTTTCAATGCCAGTTTCAGCAGTTTTTTTTCTTCTGGAGAATACGAAGATCTGTATTGCGATAATGTAAGGCGGCTGAGTCGTGAAAAAAAAAAGAAACTTCATTGCTACTACACTCCTAAAAATAACCTGGGAAATTTATAGTTAAACATGGAACAATTAATTCCAGATTTAGCTGGTCTCGCTTGGCTTGCATATTTTAAATTTTTTCTTGATGTTGCAAGACATATACAATGATAACCCAATTATATTCACATATCAAATACTTTGGGAACAAGCTGCAACTTCTTAAGAGGCAAGTGTCTCAAATGCAACCTTGTAACGCATATTTCCCTTCACAACAGGAAATCCTGATATTTTATTGACGGAAAGAAGAGTCGATGAGCAAATACAGAGATATGTTGCATATGGAATTCACAAATGTGGTAACAAAATCCTGATTTTTTTTAATTTTAAAAACACTTTCTACTGGATCTAATAAGTAGCAGAGTGTTGCTGAATGTTGCAACAGAAAAATATTTTCCTCAATTAATTTTACAGTCAGCTGGATAAAGACAGATTTAAAGAGATGCGTACATTTGTCAACAAGATGCTCAGCTTGTTTAACTCGACATTCTTGTGTGAGCAGATATTTTCAATAAGGAATTTTTTTTTTTAAACTGTGGGGAAAAAATAATTTGCCTCTCACATACGTAATAGTTTATGTATAACAAAAGTGATAATGAGCCTCGTTTCACTTATTTACTACATTCAATTTCTAAGTTTCACACTCTACTGCCTTAAAACTACATTTTTGCTTTAAAAAAACAACTTCTCAAGATATATCATTTTAACAATATTTAATGCTAGGGAAATTAATGATTAATTAATGAATATTAAAAATTGTATTTATTAAAATAAATTAGATGGATGAAAATTCGATGAAAATTTAGGAAAATATTTCTAATATTTTTCCCCAAATTTGTTAATAATGTATATTTTCTGTTACCTACATACTTTTCCCTCTTATTATCATTATTTATTGAGACGTGCATACGGTAAATAAAAGGTTTATTTCCTTATTTCTTGAATAGCAGAGCGAATTCGCTGTGTTACGTTACAAAAATTTGAGAGCAATATAATAAACACGACTAAATCGATTTTTTGAAAGAATGAATCAGTATCCATATATGCATTATATGAATTATAATTTATAGCAATTAATAGATTGAATTTATTCAGTATAAATAAAATACATTTTAAAACAAACATCAGTAACAAAACTAATATATTATTTCATTATGTCTCGCGATGGTCTTTATTTCAAAGGATTTGGCCAACCATGCAAAAATTGGGACGCCCATAACCGTTGTACAATTAAATATAATAAAACTAAACCCAAACCCCTTGCACCTTACAGGGAAAAATAACATTTCATTTTGAAAAAAAAAATTACACAAATATCAAGAAAACTATCTACCACACACAAACATAAAAACAAAAATAGGTGTTCACAACTTCAGAACTCCTTAACATCGTCACCTGCGACACTTTGTGTGCATCCATTAACACCATATCAGTTATTCGCTTATTTAATTGAGCGATCTAAATTAAAAAATTTGACAAAATGAATAATTTTTCTCTTAAGTAAGTGAAGCCCTGTGCTTTTTAAACACACTTCATTTTCAAGTATGCATGTTGTATGTAACATGATTTGCTTACATACAATTAATAGAAAGAGTCATATTATTCGGATTCAAACTTACCTCCTAAGATCTCAACCTCACATAATTTAAGCCAGCCTGAGTTCACAGTTAAAACAACTCTCACAGCTGGTAAACGTTTGTCAAATACAACACGTATAACAGATGTTGGTACTAGGGATCTATTTTCATACAGGGGTTTATCCTGTTCGTCCAGAAGTTGAAGAGATAAAGAGGAAGTATCTGTTTCCTGCTGGTCTTAATAAAAAGCAACACAAATTGTGTAATATGTGCACTTTTATAAACAAACGCAAACACTCACACACACATACATACACATATATAGAAATTTATGTGTGTTTTATCTGTCTCTTTGTCTGTCTGGCTGACAGTTATCATGAGTTACTAGATTAAAATATAATTAGCACAATACATATTTATTAATTATACCTAGATATAAAAAAGGTATTGTTATTTCATCCAAAGGTAAAATAAACACAATTCTTCATTACGTACCCAAGTAAATCAGAACTCTGGAAACAAATACTCGATTAGATAAATCAAAATGCATTGTTTTGATATAAGAGCTTGAAAAATTAAAACATGTTTTATTAATTTTGTCTTCATCGATGATATGCTTCAAGTTTCTTCCAAACAACATTTTGCTTGAACAAAATCGAGGCAGGCTGAGAGAAGAACGTGGCGATAAATTTCGACCTGATAGAAGATATTCAGAGACACTTTGTAAGTAAAGCTGTCGATGATATTTTTTATTCATGTGCAAAAGTTTAAATTATTTGTTTAATTCATAAAAGAAATCATTCATTGTCTGTTACTTTTTTTCTGAGACAAAAATCTACCGTTTTAGTTTTCGTTTTAGTAAATGGTTAGTTGAAGCAACTGCAACTGTAAATGAATTGAGTGTTGAATCATTTGCAATGACTTACAGCAGTGCTGTAAAATCTTCAGAGTTAGTTAATTTACATGTCATTACACTATACTTTGTTTTATCATTACACACATACGAAAAAAAAAACAGTTTGGGGTCTGCGATCAATCCTTGTAAAGTACATATAATGATAGTAAAAAACATAACAAAAAAAATAGTTACTTTCATTTCACGAAAAATTATACAATTGAAAAACACACGCCAGGGAAAAAAACAGTAATACAAATCATTCATTCTGAAATATAAACGTTAGCTCTCTTATATAAAATAAATATTGCTGTCAGCTGTATATCAAATATTTTCATAGATTACAAATAAATTAAATGAAAAACTTCAAAAGTGTTTCTTCATATCTATCGTCCTACTTTTCATATTCAACAACGAGCTTTTATGAAATATTTTTTAAAAAATCTTTCTATCTTAAATAGAAACAGGAGCTGTTGTACGTGTTAACTATATTGTCACCTATTTATAAAAAATTACATTAGTTACCTCAACATTATTTTTATTTAACTTAAAGAACCATCATGAATTAAAATTGAATTTAAATCATATGCCCCTACATAAAGAGCATACACAGCATCTTATATTCTAATAGTAATTCCGCTTTTTATTCTTTATGTAAGTATTTTCTTGTTTAAATACAGTATATACTTGTTATAAGCCGACATTTTTTGGAGGAAAATTAGGGGGAAAAGTGAGGCGG
>MUZC01001414.1:18067-79208 GCA_002072015.1 Radix auricularia
ATATATATATATAGGTATACCACTAAAGTGTTTGAGGGCAGAAACATAGGGTAGGGATCAATTACTTAATGCCCAGTATATATAAGAAATAGTATAGGTTAGAGTCACTCTGTGATGATTATTTATCTTACAAATTTGAGGAACTGTTACCGTTTTGTCCCAGCTACCTTAGGGGCTAGACGCACTGTAGAAAGCCACTGTAGAAATCCGTTTAGATTTTATTGCGGGCGGCCCTGTTGTGCCTGTGGCGGGTTAGCGTTGTAATGAATGTTACTTTTTTGTAGCTAAATTCTAAGAAAGTTCCATTGATTTCTCTTATCTTAGATATGCAGACGATCCTTCTGATTGCGTCCACAGACCATGAAGGATGATATGTTGGCAATTGATGCAGTGTTCATACGCCACGGCTATGAGGGTTCCACGCATTAACGAGCCACCTAACTAATGGTATGTACCAATTCGGAGTTGGGTTACTCAGGGATGCCCTAGACCCAGGAAAAAATATTTCCCTTCGAACCCGTGACCATCGGTACGCTAATGGGGCGTGTTGCCACTCAACCACCGTGTCCCTTCGTGCTGGAGACTCTGATCCAGAGTCGTGGGTGTTGGTCTCAGCAGTACCACCAAAAGGACGGGCGTTTAGTACGCAGGTAGCCGACACTTAACAAAGTCAGCGGAAGCTTAAAAGATTTGTGTGGGCAATTGCAAGAACATCCGTACCCAACGTGACACTTAGCAGCCCGTAAAGTGGGATAAAAGGCTCCACTTAATAGAAGAGTGACCTATAGATAAGGACCTAAAAAGTTTCGCCTTGAGGACTTCGTCATTTTTATGATAAATTTAGCAAATTTGTCTGTTACAAAAGTTATATAGAATTTATTTTTATTTGACTGTTATTGAATGCTTACCAGCACTGATGTAAAATGAGCACACCGCTCCCATTCCTTCCCACATGATTATAATTTCCTCAACGACGTCTACATTACTACAAAAAATGTCAACGACTGTTTCGGTTGTGTTGACCTGTCTCAAATTGTCGCATGGAAATCTTTGTCTCTCTCCGTCTTTCGTGCCGACAAACGTCAGGGATGTAATCAAGACGTAAGCTATACAATTAATTATAAAATAAATAAATAAAATAACCATAACGATGAATATCTTAATTTTAAGATCAAATTTATAATTTTAATATAACTAATGTGTAAATAAAAATTAAAGCAGATAAACAAATGATATACTAGTTGTCTTTTTTAATCAACGTTTTCTAAAATTGTATCAAGCATTTTTTTTCACAACCGAGTTCCGTATTAGTTTTACCTGTTTTTACAAACACGAATCTAGAGAAAGAATACATAACTGGTTCTTTAAGTATTGCGTGTAATGTTCTTTGCAGAGTTTCAGTACATGAATTTTCATTAGTTTCATTTAAACGATCGATATTCAAATCGGCTGAGATTGCGACATCACCTGTAAATGTAAATACTTTATCATTACAAATATCTATTTCTTCGTTATCTTATATCCTTAAATCGCTTCAATCTTTCTATTTTAAAAAGTGTGTGGATGTAACATTTTGTCTTATATTGATTACATTTTCTTTGGTTAAATATAAATATTAACGTAAATGGTGTAAGTGTAAATATTTAGATGTTCACCTTTGGAATTTTTGTCCATGAACTAAAGGGATTTTTTTAAAGACCAAAATGTGTTGACAAAATGCTTACTTACTGATATTTTATAAGATTTCCAAAAAATCGACGTAACATTTTTTTTATAAAAAATGATGTTACATATTATTCTCAAGAGAATCCAGTATGGCAGAAAGATAGCAGTTTTTCATCCTTCTTAATATACTAGTTCTTCATCTTTGATACATATTTATTAACCAGGTTTTTAAAATGCATAATAATTTAGCTCTCACGAATGTTTCTTACGGTATTGACATGCAGAGCCAAACCAGCCAGTGGTGCAGGTTGAACCATTTGTACATTCACCCAAACTGTCACATTTCATATCGAGACAATGACAGATAAAATCAACGTTCTTGTTTTTGGTATTTTTGAGTTCAACTACAGAAAAAAAAACAAATTTACAAGAAAAAATAGTACTGAATAGTATTAAAATAACTGCAATTAATATTTTATAATTTATCATATATTAATATTAGTAGTAGTCATGCGATAGTTCCGTAAAGGTATTGAGATCTTTACTTTACATTTTCATCATATAAACAAAATTGTAAGCCGTAAATAGAAATAATATTATAAACAGTACAGTTTGTATTTATTTGTATTATTTACGATTAGAATTAATTGTGTTATTGCTATGTCTGTATCAATGGTAAATGCATGGAGCATACAGATGCATGCTTTGAACATTACTAAAATATCCACATATTGAAATATTAGAATTTCAACCTTATAACATAAATTCATCTTTCAATTAAATAATTCAAGTAATTGTTTACCTTCAAGACAAATTAAAGAATCAGATTCTTGACTGCATTGTAGGCAAAAATCATCAAATGCACACATGTACGAATCAATGCACGTTTCATAGCACGCGAGATTGAGATGTAAGGCTGAAATTTAAATAAATAAATCTTGACGCGTTAACTATATATATACATATATATATATCTCTCTCTCTCTCTATCTCTCTCTCTCTCTGTATATATATATATATATATATATATANTATTTACATACATATATAATACTATATAAAGACCTCTAGAAAATTATTTTGTATTTAGAATATATTTGTAATTGTTATCAAAAATGAAAATTTTACGGATTGACATTGCGTTAGAAACGAAGAAATGTAAAAATGCACATCAAATTGCCGTTATTATGAGAAGAGAATCTAAAATTGAAAATATCTCTAATTAATCAATCTCTTGCATTTTTGAGTATTGTTGGTTTTTTTAAAGTGTTTGATATAAAAACACAATTATTTTAACCATATAAAAATACTTTAATTCGTATTATTGTATTTGAAACGCATATAAGCTATCACTCTACTTTATTTTTACCACTAGCAATTTGCCCGCGCTTTGCTGCGGTAAAGTAGGGTTTCAGATTTTGAAAAATGCGTCTTTTTATATAGCTCGTTATGAGAAAATACTATATTTAGGCAATAGTCCCCCTAGTGAGAAAGGATTTAATAATTTTTGCCTCTTACCATCGCGGGAGTGAACTCAACAACTTCCCACAATTTCAAGCTTCTACGTACACGGAAGATTGGAGATTTAGTGTTGATTTAGATTTATATAGCCCATTTTAGGGGGAAAAAAAGGTTTTAGGCCCCCGGTTACCCATGAGTTGAAATTTTAATTAATTATTTTCCTTATTATCACTACGGGCTTTTACTTAACAACTACAGAAAGCTTTATACTTTTACCTACACACAAAATGGGCGAAGCAGTAATTTTCAGTTTTTAATGGCTTATTAATGGAAAAACTACATTGGAGCACCCGGCGTGAAGTAAGTGATAACTTAAATATATATTCACCTGTTACCATCAAGGAAGTGTACTCAACAACTTTCTTAAGTTTAAAGTTCTACATACTCGGCAAAAAGGACAATTAGTGTTTGTCAATTTTTACATATAAAGAGAAATTGTTTTTGGGACCCCGGCCCATAATAATTTGGAATTTAAAATTTCCTTTTCGTTGTGAGAGCGTACTCAATAACTTCCCATATTTTTGTGCACCTGCCTACACCGGAAGTTAGAGAATAAGTGATGATTGAGTGAGTGAGTGCATTAAAAACTATATTTGGACCCCTGCCCCCAGTAAAGGATTTTTAAAATATGTTTTTACCAGCTACCATCATGGAAGTGCATTTAACAACCCCCAACAGTTGCAAGCCTTTACTTATTCGAGAAATAAGAAAAGTAAAGATTTTCAATTTCAATACAGCTTATATTAGAGAAAAAAAAAAGTTTTTGGGGCCCCATCCCCCCATGAGATAAAGTTTAAATATATTTTTTTCAAATTTACGTCGGGAGCGTGTACTCAAACAATTTCCACAGTTTCATGTAGTGATGTTCAAGTTGTATACAGCTCATATAAGGAAAAAAAGTTTTTGAGGGCCCAGGCCCCCATGAGTGAGATATTTAATTTTTTTTTTCAAATTATCGTTGAGAGCACAAAAAATTTCGAAAATTTCGTGCCTCTACCTACACGGGAAATAGGAAAATTGGTGATTTTCATTTTCTATAGGGTCATATAAGGAATAAACTTTATGGGCCCCGGCCCCACATGAGCGAGATTTTTAAAAATTCATTTACGCCAATATTCGTAGTGAGAGGGTACCCAACAACTTCCCAATGTTACATGCTTCTACCTACACGGGAAATAAGAAAATGTGTAATTTGTAATGTTTTATAGAGCTCATATAAGAAAAACATATTTTTAGGCCCCCGCCCCACATGAGTAAGTTTTTAAATTTTTTATTTCTGCAATTGTCGTCGATCGTGGGTAACCAACAATTTCCCAAAGTTTCATGCTTCTACCTACACGTGAAATAGGAGAATTAGTGATGTAGAAAAAACAGTTTTTGGGCCCACGGCCCCACATGAGCGACATTTTAAAAAAAAATTCACCAATTTTCGTCGGGAAAGGGTACCCAAATACTTCCTAAAATTCATGCTTCTACCTACACGGAAAATAGGAACATTGGTGATTACAAATTTTAGAGAGCCCATATAAGGAAAAAACATTTTGGGCCCCCGGCCCCACATGAGTAAGATTTTTAAAATTATTTTTCGCAAATTTTCGTTGCTAGTGGGTACCCAACAGCTTCCAAAGTTTTATGTTTCTTCCTACCCAGGAAATAGGAGAATTACTGATGTAGGAAAAAAAGTTTTGGGGTCCCCAGCCCCACATGAGTGAGATTTTAAAAAATCTTTTTCACCAATTTTCGTAGTGAGAGGGTACCCTACTTCTTCTTAAAATGTAATGCTTTTACCTACAAGGGAAAATAAAAATTGGTGATTTTCAATTTTTATAGAGCCCATAAAAGGAAAAAAAAATTTTGGCAACGGCCCCACATGAGTGAGATTTTAAAAATATTTTCCCCCATTTTTTGTTGTTGGTTGGTACCCAAGAACTTTCCAAAAGTTGCATGGTTCGAGAATTAGTGATGAAGAAAAAAAAAAGTTTTTGGGTCCTAGGCCCCACATGAGCGAGATTTTAAAAATTCTTTTTCGCCCATTTTCGTAGGGAGAGGGTACCCAACAACTTCCCAAAGTTTCATGCTTCTACCTACACGGAAAATTGGAGAATTAGTGATGAATTAGTGAGTCAGTCAGTGAGGGCTTTCCCTTTTATTAGTATAGATTACAAAGGGCAGTTTAGATACTAAAAGTTTTCCTAGTTAACTTCTCTGTCATTTGCTTCTAATAAAATTACCTTCAATAAGTTCTATATCGTAAACTATTAGTGATCCTGATGTAACCTTCAGCAAGACCTTTAAAACAAATTCTCCTTTGACAGGAACATGGATGAAGTCAGTATTATTTGAAATGATGTATGTATCTAAAATTCTCTCCTGGTCACCATACGTGGTCAGTGTAAAATCGTACGTCTTTGAATCGTCCTTCGCTTTAGAAACGAAATAGAAACATTTAAAATTTAACGTTATATATTCAATAATTAACGCATACAATTGGACTGTTCTTGTATATTTTGTAATGAAAAATAATTACCAACAGAGTAGTATATCGCTTTAGTAAATAAACGTTTGTTAAAAAAATTGTTCATTATTGAAGAAAATCACTGATTTTTTATTAAAAATGTTATACTGATAAAAACTCCATTAAAAATAAGTTAAACGTTTATGACACCTATTAATATTCTGAATAAATTAATGGAGTTATTTGTCATCTCTTAAATAAACACGATAATATACTAGCTATCTATTTAAAAAACGAATGATTGTATTCATTTTATTTCTAAAATAAACGCATTATTGAAGTAATCAAAACTGATATAATACTATCCACATCGGTGGATAAAATACTTACAAACATACACAAAAATGTCGTCGACGGTGCGAGGTTTAAGTAAGATGATTAAGATGGAATTTGTTGAAGTACTCTCAAAGACAAAGCCCGATTTCTTTCCTTCATTTGATGATATAGTGTTTAAAGAAAATAATCCATCTGCAAGGCATGAGTATATCCTAATTACCTTTCTCTGATGTGCAGTAAGAAATAAACAGTAACAAAGAAATACATTGCAAATAAAAACATTTTTTTAATAAACATATAACGAAGTGAAGGAGCTTTTGTATTTACTGGCAAAATTATTTAAAAATTCAGTAAAGGGACATAATATATATTATAAATAATGCTTATTTTCTACTAGCGTTGAGATGATAATAAACTGTTCTTCTACTTATCTTAAAGTTCGTATTAAATTAGAGTGTGGAAAATGAGATCAAGAGAGAAAGGTGGTGTATTTAAGACTTAAAAAGCTGACGATGTTTTTAAAAACGAGAATTCAAATGGTGAATAGCAGTGATCCACAACATTTTTCATTTCGCGGACCCACCCATAGTCACAAGTATTAAAAATAGATGCCAGAATGTAGAGAACAACAAATTATTTACAGACAGAAATCAGGGACAGAAAACACACCGAGTTGGATCGGTGATGAGGAAATGGAACTACACCAGCTGGGGGTTCGAGAATGTAGAAGGAAAGGCATCGATCGATCCGAATGGAAGGATGTTATAGAGCAGGCCAGCACCACTGATGATGATGATATCCTTGCGGAGCACTAGGCACATGTCGCGGACCACTAGTGGTCCGTTGACCCTCGGTTGGGGACCACTGGTATATATGGCAGTAAAGGATCAACAAGGATCGAATAGAAGTATCTTCCAGTTATAAAAGGGGTAATTAATTTCAGTACAAAGATATTTGAACTGTTTTAAACACATTTTGTGTAAATATACCCTTTTAATTGAAATAGTAGTATAAAGGAAGCGTAGATCAGAGAAACACAAATAAGGACCTTTAATTGAAATGACCGAAACACTAAGATAAAGGAAAACACTTTCTGAAAAAAACATATATTATTGTTAAACTTTCAAAGTGTTTCGGGAGCTATTGATTCTGTGCTACTTTATATATAACAAGAAATAGAAGCCTAGACAAATTAATTGGCTAAAATTTCAAACATCAAATTTAGTAATGTTAAGTTTTAATTAAAAGGGTATTTCTCTAGATTCGACTTACCAACAGGGCATTTAGGGAAATCTGAGTAGACATCACAACCATGATCACATTGGCCAGTGAATTTATCACAAGTGTTTCTCAGGCAATTTTTACATTTCATGTTACAGCAAAGTCCCCATAGGCCATCAGGGCAAGCTGTTAATACATTGTAATAATTTTGTTGGAAATAGACGATCAGTATATTTTTATCTAAGGATCCAATAAAAATTATTGATAAGAAATCCCATCAAATTAAACAGTTTCAGGAGCGGATGTACTTTATGAGAAAGCTCACAACTTTAAAATAACCACTGGAGCCAATTACTCACGAATGTAACAAATTGGTGGGTTGATGTATCGACTGTCAAAACATCCGGCCTGACACATTCCAGTGTCCCTGTGACATCGATAATTTTCACAGTTGGGACAAGGACGACAGTCCAAATTCCATGTCCCAGGAGGACATTCTGTAAGAACACATTTAAATTATCTCACTCTTTGTGTATGTTAAACCTTGCTGTCGCATTTAACGTTTCAGATTATACCCATGGCGAGAATTTACCCGGAATCTATCTAGCCAAGTTCAAGATAGAATATTTTCATCAATAACGTATCTTGACAATGTCGATCCTGGTGTAATGTCCAGACTCACACGATTTCATTAGAAAATATACATTTGAGCGGGATTATCAATATCAACTCAGTGCGGGAGTATCAAAAATGTTAACTTTGATCGCAAAAATGAAACACAAGAAAAAAAATCAAAAGGAAAACTGTTGACTCCATTTTCCTCTCAAAATTCATCGCCGCACTCATTGCGGGGTTCGATGATGAAGCCACTATGCGTTGGATCCTACCTTGTTGTAGACTCATTGAACAGTAGAAGAGTTAAGCTCAACTGACAAGCTACTAAGAAATCGGTGATCTTGTTGATCAATCTACGTCCAATCTCTATATTTATTAATCTAGTATAGGTATGCTAATACTTAATTTTAAAAGAAATTGTATAGTTTTACAGTGTGTTTATATGTTTGAGTACTCGTGTCTTTTGTTTAAACACAACTATTATATATTTTTTTTAAATTAATTTTTTTTAATTCTTAAAACTAAAGATGTTGTCCTTGCTTCTTCTTACCTCCATACACTTCAACTTCACATAAAGTTAGAATTGGGCCTTGATTGGCATAACTTTTTTCCTGAATTATTAGTACTTTATTTACATCATTTAGCCACCATTCTAAATTTAGAACGTGGTATATCATTTGTGGCCGATCGATCGCGTCGTTGTGCTCAAACACTAGCGTCCCGTTCTCATTGTAGCTCTTCAGTGTGAAGCCTTTGAGTCTAAATACTTAGAATAAATGTTTGTAAAATTTAAATAAACTTTTACGTTAATTCTAATTTTATGTTAAGCAGTATGAAAATAAATGACGGATTTTGAAATGTGTAATTTTTAAAAAAATGTATTTCCATATTATTCATTAGATGCCGTAAAAAGTCTATTAGTTAAAGGTAATGGTCAATCCTCTCAAAATTAAAAAAAAAATGTTCGTCGTACCCACGGCCAATGAGATGTTTCCGGAGCTATCTCAATCGTTCTACACTGTACACTAGTAATTTTATATACAAAAATGAAAGCATTACAGGGCGTAGGGAAATTTAGTTAGTTGATAATACTGAATGTCTTATTATGGTACAAAAAAGTGAAGTCTTTTTGTTTCACATAACCAGCATTTAACGTTTTCTAAATTCATGTCTCATTGATGACATAAATATGATAAATATAAATATTAAAAAAGAAGTTTTCAAAACAGTATTATGTATAACTTTATTGAAAAAGAAAAAAAGGGCTTTTGTAAGCGCATTTTATAATATTATTAATAAAATGTGTGTTTTACTATTTAATATTTCAAGTATTGAAAACAATAATCAAATAATGGATCGTATTATATAATTTAAAACTTTATTTATAAAGATACCATTGTAATTGTTGTCTCTGTTATACAGGGCATATCTGTACACCAGGTATTCGTGGCTTAACGACAGTGTCCATGTCTGTATCGGGCCAACACCACTAGAATGAGAGCATGACCCTGTATCAAAAAGTTGTAGCGTAGAACCATCTACGGCTCTTTCAGGACCGTAGATTCTATAAGTGCTAGATTGAGTGGCATTCTGCTTCAGGGCAACGTTTCGACCTGAAACAATATTAAGACAAACTTTGAACTTATGTTTAACTAAAATAACTTAAAACCCCTATCCAATCATTAAAAATGTGTAACATTCTCAAACATTTAATTGAATCGTATTTAAATGACACCAATATATATTTAGAGAAAATACACGACATTAGTAATTTTACACCAAGTATATTGAAATGTAATGAAAAATGTCTATACTGATTGCTATTTATTTTGACCAATATCACTAAAATATTTCAGTTAACTTTGTATGTACCATGATACGTATATTTATTTTTAATGTATTCACTTTTCACATATTCTACTTAGGAGATTAATGAGTCAAATTTTCTTTAATACATGCTAGATACAATCGGCGGCGCAACATTCGCCGCAGACTGGCGCATAGCTAAAGCAAAAAATGTTGGGAAAGAGCGGACCTAAACAACTGCTCAAAAAAAGGAAACAACGTGAGTGAATGACGCAGTGTGGTTATCGAGCCATGCGTATTGCGTTAAGCTTCCTGCAAAACATTCGCTTGCAAACCATAAACTTTGATTGGTTTACCCTAGCGCGGGTCATTCGTAGTGCTTCCTGGATAAAGCCTTGTGCTTGTGCTGGTCCATATTTTTGCGAATTATATATATATATATATNGGTGTAGATAGAAAGGGGTCGAATCGTCCGGGGTCGAAACGCCCTAGGGTCGAACAGTCCCTGGCTAAAAACATCCTATTTGTCTTGAACTAATTTCATGGTTAGACTATAAATGAAATGTGTGTTTTCTAAGGACCAAAGAAATCACGTGGAAAGATATTGGTTTCATGTTTTGATTCAGGTGAAAAGATAGTGAGCCTTGCCTGTTAGTTTTTTTAAATTGTTAACGACATTTGTTATTCTTGTAGAGTATATAGCATGCGTTATAAAAAGGGTTCGAGCATGGTGAAAGAAAGCCATCAATCGATCTGAATTGAGGGATGAGGTTGAGCAGGCAAGGGCCCTACATGGGCTGTAGAGCCAAGGATTTTAATGATGATGCTATGTTAAAGCAGAAATACCAAAATTGATGGCTAATTTTTAAATTAATTAATATTTTTATTTTTCTCGACACACATATTGTTGTTTTTATTAAGAAGGGGTTTGATTTATAACCACCCTAATTTCCAGATGCGTTTACATTCATTTTTAAGGAGAATTTGAGACCCAAAAACAAACAAATTTATTCTTATTGTGCCTACCCCGTAGCGTAGCACGGGTATTTTGCTCGTCTATTTTATAATGCGCTAAGGCGCGTCCATCAGTGTGAAGGCGCTATTTTCGGTAATTCTTTTTTTTTTTCAATTTTATTTGAAAATATAGACGTAAAATCATAATTACTTTGGTTTTGAGATTAACAGAGCATGTGGTGTTGCGCGCCGAAAAGTAATATATGATGTGACGGCATAACGCTTTTATTATATTAAATTGGGAAAAGGGAACAATGTAAAAATAAGCAATGCTTAATCTTATGTTATTGATTATTACTTTTTATGTTGACAATTCAAGTGTTTGAAAAAGGCATTTGCGATAATGTGTTTATATGTGTGTATGTGTGTGTGTGTGTGAGAGAGAGAGAGAGAGAGAGAGAGAGAGAGAGAGAGAGAGAGAGAAAGTACGTACGTGTGTGCGTGTGAGCGTTTGTTTGCATTAGTTGTGAACTAACGATTGATTTCATAGACTGCTAAAAGTGAAATTAAAGATTGAAACGAACTTACCAGGTTTTTCTAAGAAGAAAATTGATTATGTATAGTTAAATTTATGCACTGAATTAAGAAAAATGCCGTTAATTTAATGAACACAAGTAACACCCAATGCGTGCTTCGTGGGTTCTTGAAGAAAAGACCACGGAAAGTCATCGAATATGACTTAAATAATTGTTAATGAGAGGATCAATCTCTTTAAATTTTTCAAGAGATTGTTTTATGTTATGTTTCCTGTGATTAGAAATGAGGCCTTGCGCATTAGTTGGACCATTGCTCTTAATCGCCGCAATTTAATTAAACATTGAAAAGAACTTGCTGTCCCTATTTTAAAAAGAAATTGCATTAAGAATAATTATAATATGTACTTGGGTAAGATTGAGGCTAATTGGCGGCATATTTATTTTTAAAGAAAATGGCAAATTTCGAAAGTTTAAATAGAATGTTTCAATAATAAAATCACCCATATCTGGGTCGAACTTATTTTATCTTAGTCACTGTGGAATAACTATACCGAATATATATANATATATAAACGCTAACTTTTGAAAAATAACCGAATATTTAATCGATAATTTTGATTAAGCTAGAAATAAGATGTATGGCGTCATTTTTTTTTCATCTGCGTTCTGAAAGTCTTTTTTGTAGGAGGATTTAGATCATAAGCCCTATATCCGTGATGTAACGCGCTGTGGCTGTCCATTGGCTTAGTCCACCATACAGTTTATCGTGAAGAATAGCTTCCTGGGGCCAAATGGCCACTCAGGTGTGGAGGTACAGAGGGCAGTTTTGCAGCACATGTTCCGCGTTCTCTGCAGCTGTAACGCAGGGACACATTTCGGTTTCTCCAATTCGAAGTTTGCGGAACATGTGCTACCTAAGTTTGTTGTGGCCCGTCACTAGCCTGAATATGATGTTCTGAGATTGTTGAGGGAGCTTGAAGAATGCATCACCCTGTGGATGGTGGACTTTCAGCTCGGACCATCTTTCTCCTTCACTATTTTTGAGAAACGCCTTTATTTCTTCGGGGTGTCTGGACCAGTTTTCCTCCAGTTTTTGCCAGGGAGTCCACTGTGTCCTTTTCCTCAAGTTCCACGTGGCCAGAGATCCATTGGAGAACAAGTTCTTTTGTTATTCTACTTAAATTATGCCGTCCTATATTGAGTGACTGATTGATCGAGCTGTTTGGGCTTTTGTTTTTTTGCATCAGTGAGGAAGACAATTTGGCTGTTTTTGGAGAGCGAGTGGGTTGTTAGAATCCCTGTAGCAAGCTCTAGTGCTTTTCTTTCTGCTTTAGTGCTGTCTGAGCTGTTTCATATGGCAAATGCTTTTTCAAGGTGTTCTCCATTAGGCCATACTATGAGGAAGCCGGCTCCTCCATTTTTTGTGTTTTTTTACTGAAGAGCCATCGGTGTAGCCTCTTACCCATTTGTTCTCAGGGTATTTGCATCTGATTTTTAATTTTTTTATTATTTTTTTTTCAGAATGTTGGTTGCGTAGTCAGATTTTATTTCTATGTTGCTTAAATTTTCTCTGATTTTTCAGGTGGACTTGGGTTACAGGGTGGGTAGTGACTGTGGGGTTGGGTCGCTTCAATTTTGATGTTGTCAATTTTGTGTTTATTTTTTTTTAGAAGTTTAGCTTCTTGTATAAAATTTGATCTATGGAGTCTTTTAGAAGAGTGGGATTTTTTCATCTTTGGTTTAAGGGGGTGATGTCCTGATGCTTCTAATTTGGTGAATTGTGTTAAAGTTTTGTTTTTACATCTAAAATCCATATAGCTTAGGGTAGCTAAGTCCTCCATGGCTCTGACTTGGGTAGAATTTATTGCTCTTGTTATTATTCCTAGCCCTAGGTTTTAAACTTTTCTATTTTTGGAGGTTCGATTTGGCTGCTGTGCCCCACCCTTAGGCTCCACATTCAAGGGTAGGTCTTATATAGCTTGTGTATGTTTTCTTCAGGGGGGAGTTGTTTGCGCCCCAGTCTGAGCCAGCTAGTTTTTTCATCAGTGCTAGACTTTGGATTCCTTTTTTTTTAGCATTTTCTATTTGGTTTCTCCAGTTTAACATTTGGTCAAAAGTAATTCCTATATCCGTCGGATTGTCTTTTTTTTCCATGATTGTTTTGTCGATGGTTAGTTTTACGCTATGTTGTTTCGTTGAAAGGGAGAAGATTGTGTAGGTAGTGTTTTTTGTATTTATGAACATACCCCGTTTCTTGGACCATAGATGTAGGCTGTTCAGTGCTTTTTGTAGCCTAAATTTTGAAGTGCCTGTGTATTCCTCTGTGCTAAGTAGAGCCAGATCATCAGCGTACATGCTGCCGTTTACTTTTCAAGGGATAATATAATTTGTAATAAGTCGTTTATGAAAATTAGAAACAGTGTGGGTGACAGAACACCTCCCTGGGGAAATCCATTTTGTATCGTAGCTGTGTTGCTTCTTTTCCTTACATTTCGACTAAAGCTTTGCGATTTGTTAGTTATTTTGTAATCCAGTTTAAATTTCGTAGGGATACCTGAGTATTTTGTAGCTTTAGAATTAGACCTTCTTTCCAGACCTTGTCAAATGGTTTTTCTAGGTCAACCCAGAAGACGGTAGTTGATTTCTTTTCCTGGAACCTGCAAACCATCTTCTTTTTCTTGGGCTATGCAAGCTATTTGATCTTCCGTTGATCTCCATTTTCTGAATTTATCTAGGAGAGAAAACTCTGAAAAAACAAACAAACTGCTGCCTTGCAGATGGTCTTGGATGACCAAAGGCTATGGAAGCACACCCAGAATAACAGCAGGCTGAAGTCGGAGACCACGAGCAAAAGCGTGCAAAACATGTGGCACGCAAGTACTCAAAAAATGAAGGAGGAAATATGGCGTCATTAAACTGCAAATTTCAAGTGAATTAACAAAACAGGCAATTAACTTTTTTCAAAAAAAAAATTAATTATAAGAGCTTATTTTAAAGTTTTAACTTAAAAAACTTTTTAAATGGAGAAGTTTGTACGTAAAAAAAAAACAAACTATTATAACTTATCAATAATTAATCATTTTTTAATAAATCGGAACAATTAAAAAAAAAACTCTTCAAATTATCGCTATTTAATAAATGAAAATAATCTTAATCAATAAAAAAAAATTACCGATTATTCCTGAAATTAATCGGTAATTGCCGCAGCCCTAATATATATATATATATATATATATATATAAATATATATTATAAAGCGACTTAAAAAAATTCCAATGTAAAATAACCAAGCTAAATTAATGACTTATTTTTAGTAATTACAGGCCTCTATATATATATATATATAAGACGCATTTGTTGTCCGTGTGTCTGTCGGTCTGTCTGTTCCCTNATGAACTATATATAAAAACTGCAAATCACTAATTATCTTATTTTACGGATAGGTAGAAGTATGAAACTTTTGCAAGTTATTAAGTACGCTACCCAGACGATATTTTGCGAGAAAGAATTTTAAACTTCCCACTCATGGGGTGCCGGGGCCCATATGTAGTTTTTTTTGGTACTAACATACGCTATATAAATATTGAAAATCCCCCATTCGACTATTTCCCGTGTAGGTAGAAGAATAAACTTTGGGAAGTTGTTAAGTACACTCTCCTAACGCTAATTTGCACAAACAAATTTAAAACTTCCAACTCATTGTTGGCCGGGGGCCCAAATATAGTTTTTTCTTATATTAAAAACTCACTCATCACTAATTCTCAAATTTACCGTGTAGATGAAGCCATGAAACTTTTGGAACTTCTAGAGCATACTCTCACGACAATAATGGCAATGGTTCCCTAAATTCCCACTCATGGGGCCCGGGGGCCCAAAAACATTTTCCCCCCGTTAGTTGAGGTAGATAAAATTGACAATAACTAATTCTCCTATTTCTCGAGTAGGCAGAAGCATGAAATTTTAGGATTATTGTTTAGTACATTTCCAAAATTATCGCAAGGCAAAAATATATTTCAATTATCACTTTCTGGGGTCCAGGGGCCCACATTTTTTTCTATATGAGCTATATAAAAATTTTAAATCACTAATTCTCCTATTTACCGTGTAGGTAGAAGTAAGTATCTTTGGCAAGTTGTTGTACGTAAGAACGACGATATTTTGCGAGAAAGAATTTTAAACTTCCAACTCATGGGGAGCCGGGGGCCCAAATGTATTTTGTGTGCTAATATACGCTATATAAATACTAAAAATCCCCCATTCGACTATTTCCCGTGTAGGTTAAAGAATGTAACTTTAGGAAATTGTTAAGTACACTCTCCTAACGCTAATTCGCAAAAAAATAACTTTAAAATTCCCACTCTTAGGGGCTAGGGGCCCAAATGTAGTTTTTTCCTACATTAAAAACCGTATTATTTCTAATTCTCAAATTTACCGTATACGTGAAAACGTGAAACTTTTGGAAGTTTTTGAGCACTCTCTCCCAACAAAAATTGATAAAAAGTCTTTTAAAATTCTCACCCAGGGTGGGGCTTGTGTGCCCTATTGTATTTTTTCCTTAAATGAACTGTATTTCACATCTCCAATGGTAAAAGGTAAAACATATTTAAATTATCTTTCTAAGGGGACCGGGCCTTAATGCAGTTTTCTTCTTTATATGAGCAAAAATTACTAATTCTCCTATTTCCCGTTTAGGTAGAAGCATGATACTTTGGAAAGTTGAGCAATACATATCCGCCATGGTAACAGAAGTAAAAAGAAATCACCCCCTGGGGGCCGGGGCCCAAATGTATTTGTTCTGACATAAAAAAACAGACTCATCATGTATTCTCTAATTTTGGGTGACGGTAGAAGCATAAAAGTTTGGAAATTTGTTGAGGAGGCACTCACGACGAAACTTAACAAAGAAAATATTTAAACTCCTGCTCATGTGGGGCCGGTGGCCCAAATACGTTTTTTCCTTACATTGGCTATGTAAAATTTAAAAACCACTAATGAAATTTTCGAAAGTTGTTGAGTACACTTCTGCGATGGTAAAAGTGGAAAAATATTTATAACACTTATTGGAAGCCTGTTGCCACAAAATAATGTTGTTGTTTTTTACACATATAAGTTATATAAAAATTGAAAATCTTTAATTCTACTATTTGGAATAATGAGATTTCGGAAAGTTGCTAATTATACTATCACGATAGTGCAGTCTTAACTGGTGTCTTCGGATTGCTGGTATAGAATTGCAGACACTGTGATTTTCGGATAGGAAATTGTTTTGACGTGCTTTAAGATAAATGTACCTTTTAATTTTTACTTCAGGTAAATAAACAGTTTAGTATGCTTCTACAGAAAACCTCATTTAAAACCCGTGAGAAGCCGGGTACTTGCCTCTAGTATATATATATATATATATATATTAGGGCTGCGGGCATTACCGATTAATTTCTCGATAATCGGTAATTTTTTTATTGATTAAGATTATTTTAATTGATAAAATAGTGATTGAATTGAAAAATTGAAAGAAATATTTTTTTTACATTTCGATTTATAATAAATTATTAATAATTGTTTTCTTTTACGTACACACTTCTACATTTAAAAAGAAGATTATGTAAGTGTAAACTTTAAAATAACCATTTTTATAAGGACAATGAAATTTAAAAAAAAAAAAAAAAACAACATTATTTTTATTTAATTTACAATAACAAAATTTATATTCATTGACATGATAATGAAATACTTATATTAAATCATAAATCCTAACAATAATATATTTTTTTGAATTACATTAAATATTTAATTTAACGGCATTTTAAAAATTGCCCTAAAAGAGCACAAAGTGTGAAGAAAACAAAGTGAAAAAAGTGATCATGAGGTCTTAGAAAAAAAAAAATTACTTTTGAACCACTTTGGATAAAAAGATAATCTTTATTTTTTTATTAATCATCAAAACATTTCTTTATATCTGTATTAATTCTATATTTTAAATTAATTTGAAATTTTCATCCCAGTGCTTAAACTTAAATACGTTATTTAAAATATTTTTTATGGTAAGTTATGTTTTAAAAATAACTGAATTTTTAAAAAATCAAATGCCTGGATTTACACTTCCCTTGAAATTTTAATTTTCAGTTTCATGACGTCATACATCTTCATTTTTACCTTAAAAAAATTATCGATTAATTAATAGTTAATTTTTCAAAAGTTAAAGATTAAATTTAAATTAATCGATAACAGCCCTAATATATATATATATATATATTTATATATATATATATATATATATATATATATCTAGCCTCTTGGCCGCTAACCATTCTCAGGTCAATGTCAAGTTGTGGGAATAACAGATCAGAAATGTAAATTCAATACTGTGAAGTAATGTCCGAGAGACTTGAAAACAGTTAGCCCGCTCTTAATGATTAGGATATTTGGTTACTCATTAGAGGTAATTAACAACATACAGCCTAGGAATAGTATGAAGTTGGTAGACACACGACGATCATTAAAGTGTAATATAGAGAGGCTGTATCTCAAAATATACAAAGAAATGAGAGGGTACAATTTTTACTTAGAATACGGATTATTAGTAATGTGTATGGCACAATAAATGAAGAAATGAGTATCTATAGTCTAAAACGGGAATAAAGACTCGGAAAATTAATCTCAGTGATCGAGTCAAGACTTGTTTTGTAAATCCATAACCCATTCCGTAACATCCACGTCGACGAAAAAATTGGTTCACACAATGCTTAAGCATCTTTATGTACCCCAATTTTTTATCTATAGCATGGGTTGAGTTGAGATTAAATTTTGCATTTCCAAAAACAAAAAGGGAAGACATATTAAATCAATAAAAGCATTCGTAAAACAGGGGCTTCACAAATAAATTTATAACTTTATATATATAAAATAGTTCATTACATCTAATCAACATTCTTACATATAGCGTTAGTAATTCATTATATCTTATCGAAAATTATTACAGTCAAAAAAGGCAGACGTACAAAAATGTATTCTGTTTCTATAAATTTATCAGTACCTCCGTTGATGTAAAGGGAACAAAGTTTCCCCAAGTCGTCACCTCCCAATACAAGCTCCTGTACAGCGTCCTGTTGGTAACAGTAAATCTCGAGTGTGTTATTGTGTTGTTTCAGAAATCTCTCGTTTGTACAGTTTTGATTAGAGTCGAACGCTAAGATAATTAAGTCGATTTCATCTAATAATCAGAAAAGTTTTTAGTTTAAAAGACATTTAAATTTATTCAAGTGTAATGAAATATAAAATAACATTTAAAAATATGACCTTAAGAAATTACAAAATTAAAAAGCGACTTAAAAAAATTCCAATGTAACTTGTAAAATAGCCAAGTTAACTTAATGACTTATTTTTAGTTATTAGTTAAAGTATAAAATATATCAAAACCGGAAAAATGTACGTTAGAAGCTACTTGAAGAACGAGATATCTGACTAAAAATAAACACGACTGAACAAAAACAAGAATGTTATTTATATATGCATAGTACTTAGGGCGTAGTTAACAAATAGTTTTTTTTTTTAAACATTCTTATTAGAAAAAAAAACAAATGTAAGAAATATTATTTTCGTTCACATTTAACAACCAAGTGCGCTTGTATATATTTGAAATAGAGTAAACATTTTTTTAAAACTTCATAATATTTCCTAATACATTTAATCACCTGTAGGTTGGACTATCATTTGCAACCAGGTAAAAACGTATTCCTGAGTCCAGCTCACAGCTATCGTCTGCAGATCTTGGTCTATGTTACAGGTCGTGTCGTTGTTGTCAGTTAGCCACGATGTCGACAATTGAGATGGAGTTGTTGTGATATTCACAGTGGGAAGATTAGCCAAATCCTCTAACAAACAGGAAAAATGTGGCGCATCTTATATCTAGCAAATATGTTCATTATAATTTGTTTTTGTTTATGTATTTTTGATGTTACATTGATGTAGGTTTATATAAAGGTAATTTTGAAAACAATACATCACTTAAATTAAGAACAAGAAAATTTGTATATCTTAAATTTAATTCCAGTAGATACTTCTATAGGCTTTTTTTTAAAATTTCCATTTTGATATTCTTAAAGAGATCATCAATAAAATCTCGAAGAAAATCTATTCAAATTTTACTTACGATACTGACATGCCAGTCCAAACCAGCCCTTCTCACATCCTAGTGTGCCCAAACACTGACCATTTCTTCTACACTTGTCAACACAATGACATTTATATTGACACCTGTCACCAAACCAACCAGGGGTACATTCGGATAGAGCTTGATTGGCATAAATCAAATATATCTTTTCATTACAGAAAACACTCTCATGCATAATGTATTCTTAAACATTATATATATTTAAATATTATGCAGCATTCAATTGTGAAATTTCTCTTACCATCTAGTACAACAATCCAAACGGAGCAGGTCATCAAAGAAATTAATGCTACATCTTTCTTATTTATTCTGTTTGAAGGAGAGAAAAAAAAGTTATCATAATTCTTTATAGTGCAGCACATTTGAGGCATTAGTAAATATCTATATTAATGAAATATGAGGACATACTAAGTTAACATTGTATCATTTTGTTTGAAGTTTCCTGTATTTTAATAGAGTTCGTAAAGAAAAAAAGTATACATTTTCTTATTCCAGCCCTTTTTAAAGTATGGCTAACGAAGGAATAAATCATGTTACATTGTCAATGTTTAGGTAGATTTAATTTCAAAATGTATTCTTTCTCGTCACTCATACCGCTAGATTTATTAAACATAATATTAAAACAATTTGCAGCAAAGACAGATAAAGTTTAAAATAAATCATTTTTGTTTGTCTTAAAGTTTGTATTTCTTTTTTGTTTGTTTGTTGTTGTTTTTTTCATTTGTTTGTTTGTTGTTGTTTTTTTTTGTTTAGTGTGAAGCAGAATTTCAACTAAATTGTACCTTTTGTGCTAGTTGTTGAAGAAAAAAAAACAACCTTTAACCAATCTCTACTTATCCTACATTATCTGTTGCAGACGCTCCTACTGTACAGGAAATTTTTGCGTCCAACGTTTATCTATGATTTTTGTCTACTCCTGAAAACTTAGTAGAGTTTTAAATTATGATAAATTGTTGACTTTCCTGGTCTCCTCAGGCAACCCATGCAACGCCCGAATTCTGGACGGAAAGAAAGAAAACTGGCATGTGCTGGTTCTTGCACACGGAATAAGTAAGCTGTTTTTATCCTTATGTCCATCTGAGGGTTGTATTAATTTTTCTCTGTTTTGTATTTCTAAATAAGAATTATTTGCTTTTTGTATAATTACTAATTTACTCTTGGTTCTTCTATCCTCTAGTGTTTCAAGGTTTAATGATTTAACTAATGTTGTTACTCTTTTCAGTTTTTGATATGAACAAGTAATGAATCTTGAAGCTCTTTTTTGAATTTACTCATTCTTGGCGTTTTGTGGTTTAGTGTGTGTCATAGACAGATATACAAAAGACTTACTCTTAAAAGGTGTCTTTTAGACTTTTTAACATTTTTAAATTGCAATATGATAACTTTATACTTTATATATATTTTCACAAGTCAACATGTCAGCTATGTACACCAAACTTCAATAACTTCTAGCATGTGTTTAAAATGTGCTGGGATGCCACAGAGAATTGTATTTACTGAAAGTCAAAAGACTATACTTTTTTTTTTCTTTAAATCAATCTTTAAGGACAATGGATGGGTTTGGCACTTATTATTTTTTTTAAAGGATTATTTTTTCTTTCTGAATTTAAAAATCAATATGTTTCATTTAACATGATACTTTATATTAGTATATCGACTATAAACGTATTTGCTTACACAATCATGCTTGCCATGTTTATTTGAAATCCGATAATTTATCGTTTTAAAATATAATAATAACTTTATGCTATTGGCTATACATTTAGTTTCATTTTATGTAACCGGAAGAACTTATGTATTCGTTTTTAAACATAACAAGAAAGATTTTTTTTTTTTTAAAGATGGGTTTAAGAATGTTTAAAAGGGTGCGACCGAAAGTCCCAATGTTGCTTAAAACATGGCTTTTAAAACCGCAAACAATACAGCTATAGATTCTAACACGGTTTTAGACGTAAAATACAAATATGAGGCTTCTAAACACATTGGTGAACAAAACTGGAAATGTATTGCTAGAAGCGTCTGTTATAGATAATGGTGATATGATGGTAAGATTTTTAAATGCAAAGCCTTACGTTACATTACGCCTTGAAACAGTTTCTTCTATAGACTATATACATTTAATACATAAAACGCTTATTCTTGGTTTATGTATATTGTAGCATTAAAAAAATATAATTTAAAATGTTTTTAGAGGGATTACATTATTGTTATGTCCATAGAAGCCAACCCGCCTCCCACGCTCCCCCCCCCCCCCCCCCCNNCCCCCGATTTTCAGAAAACAACAAAAATAAACAACGAACAGAAAAAATTAAATCATTTTCAGTGTTTGTTTTTGCATACATATTGAGATAACAGTTTTTATCTCATCAGATCTTATCTTATCTCATATTATCATAATGGGTTTTTGTACAGATATTGTTGACTGCTTTTCAGTCTTTCTATTTCTTGGAACAATGATTGAAAGCCGAAACGAACCTCATTGCGAGAAAAAAGAAACTGGCTGAACCATTGAACCATTGTTTCTGATGTACAAAAAACATCATATAGATACTAATTTATTTAGAGTGTTTAAAAAAATGTGTTGAACTGTTAGCAATAAATTATTGTTAGTATTCTAGGAACTGTTAGCAATAAATTATCGTTAGTATTCTAGGAACTGTTAGAAATAAAGTATCGTTAGTATTCTAGGAACTGTTAGCAATAAATTAGAGATAAATTATCTTTAGTATTCTAGGAACTGCTAACAATAAAGTATGTATTAATGGATATTTGTCAACGTGTTTCTGAAATATTAAAACTGTACATTACACAAAAGTATAGTTAATTTTTTTGTATTATAAATCAATATGTGATACTACCCTAGTAATTTCTTTAAATTTAAGTGTGTATTTCTATTTTCCACTTTAAAAGCTAAATAATAAGTAGAACTCACTCTTCAGTCTTCTGCTCCATTGTTATTTAAAATAAAAAATAAATAAATAAATTTTTAAAAAAACAACAACAACAACAAACAAACAAACAAACAAAACCAGCAAATCTATTATAATGCATTATACTTAAATGTAAGATCCTTATCAAATAATATCCAAAATATCTGAGATTAAGCAAAGTGTTCATGAACGAGCAGTGGCGTAGCTACAGTGGGGCGGTCGGGCGGTCCGCCCCGGGCGGCACACATTTTGAGGGTGGCATTTGAGGGCATTTGAAAAGTATAGCCATTTCCGACATCCATCCTTTTTCTTTATAAGGGTGAAAACCAAGGTGTAACAAACATATTCGTAATTTCTAGTCTTAATCAACATGTCCCACAACATTTGTTTGATTACATAGTGGTTGTTGTAACTAACGCAAACCCGTTCAAAAAATTAAGATCACTAAAAAAAAGTGTTTGGAAAATTAAGCGGTATACGACACAGATCACACTTTTATAAGAAAACTACACCAAAAAACACATCATTGCTTGGCCGAAGAATACGTGCTATAAGTATCGCCACAAGTGTTTTTACGTGGAATTTGGACATGCGCAGAATGATGCGCTCACAAGTACCTACAAGGCATGGTGGTTAAAATACTGTGTTCAACTTGCAAGTAGTAATTTATATTGCTGTTTCAGTTTTCAGAAAATTATTGTAAGGGAATTATGAAAAATAAATTGATTTTGTTTTTATTGCATTAAAGTAGCACAAATAATTGTTGTTTTTTAAAGATTTAAATACAATCAAATTCCTAAAAATGTTACGCCTATCCAATAAAAGTTATGTGTAAGTATAAATAATTTGAATTATAGCAAGAATATGAAAATATTCAAATTTTTAACAATTAGCTCAAAATAGAAAAAACATACTTTAAAACTTCAAGCATCTTGGCAAAATTTGACATCTGAAGTGTCTAGTAAAACGAGATCAGATGCTGAAATTTTACTCTATTCAATGCAATATTTTTCTTTTCTATCTAATCTCATTGTATGGGAAATATAAAATAATGCAAACCCCTTTCATTGAACAAATATGAGTTCTAATACAAAACGCTGTACATCAGCCAAAACTATTTGTTAAGAGTTGGAAATATCAACTGAACGCAGAGGTTGAAGGAGAACAAGAAGTGAAACGAGAAATGTTTTTATCCATGTATAGAATAATAAAAGAACACTTTGATCAGGTGCATATCCTTGCATGAAAATATTCGTATATAATACCATGTAACCTACGAAATGAAGAATTTGAAAGTAAAATAAATTACTGTTTTGGCATTGATAAACAAAATTTCAATATTCAAAGAAAAGGGTTCAAGATTTTTATGGCTATAAGAAGAGGCATTACGTTAAAAAAACGGGGGCTAAGATCCCTTGACCTATTAAAAAAAATTCAACAGTATAGATTGGAAAATTCTGTACCCAACATTGTAATCTTGCTAAGAATTTGTTCAACATTTACTATCAGTGTCGCTAGTTGAGAAAAGAGCTTCTCCAAACTAAAGTTGATAAAAAAAAATATATTCGTTCCACAGTGAGTGATTTCAGACTACAGAATATTGCAGTATTATCCCTCATAAGTTAAGATATTAAAAATAATTTAAAATTTCGATAGCAAAATACACGATTTTTCTACTATACAAGTTAGTAAAGTAAATTTATAAATATGTTTACATACTAATGTATACAATTTGTTTGTTAAACAAATCATTTATCTATGAATATAAACTGAAAGCATATTAACTAATAATGTTTGTGGGTGGTTAAGTCGAATATGTTTTGTGTCATTGGGGCCGGGGTGTTTATAGGTATATCATTTTATGCGGCCTGTTTTTTGTTTTGTTGTCATAATTCAACAACATTGAAACTGATTCCAACCTTACGTTCCTTTACAATTCATACTAAAGAGATACACTTTTATAAACTTTTATTGAATAAGTTATAGACGGTATAGCAGCAGCACAACAATACCTGTACTTACTGGCTAAAAACTATTTTAGAGTTTCCTTTTCTGTATTTAGTGTACGAAATAAGGGGCCGTCCATAAGGTACGTAACACAATTATAACCATTGTCACAAATCGTGGACTCCACGTCACTCAACTTAAGTATGTCACACTTTCGAAAAAAAATATAAACAAAATAATTAAAATTTAAAATAAAACACCACGATGTCACACATGGCTTGACAAGCCCCCTGTCACAAATGTCTCTTTCGCCCCCTTCCCCCAATCTGAAGCGTGGCGTATTTTATGGACGGCCCCTCATTTTTAAGAAAAATAACTTTTAAGAGCACCAAAACCAGAATTCTTTGATTGTCCATTATTATTTTCAGGCTCTAAACTCTTCTATTAATAATTATTTGTGGACATAGGGAATTTCGTTTTTAAATCTATGAATGCCATTGCATAATGGCGCATTCATCGTCTTTTTTAGTGTTATAGCCATAAGAACTGAGGTTAACCCAAATATTTTTTCTTTGCTTCTAGAGAAATTAAACAAGGATCAAGAAACTATAACAATAAAATAAAAATAATAAAAAAACCTAATCTGGAAGTTAATGTGTTAAAATGAGTGTACAGTAGGACCTCGCTAAATCAACCTTATCTAAGTCGAAAACTCTCCTATATCACCGTATATCGAATTAAATGCTAGTTCCCGGCGAGATTGCATAAGACTAATGCTTTTTTTTTAATCTCCTTAACTCAAGATTTGTTGTTACAACATCATTTTGTCGATAATTTTCAAAGTGTTTGGGTTATTATTCTAGGGAGAAGTTCCCTAGCATATTTTCTGTAGAGACACTTATATGTTTGTACATTCTAGCTGATCTTAATGCATTACACAAGGAATTTATCGGCTCTTGAAAATAAAACGTATATTTGGGGATCAAGACAAGAAAAGGAGTGGCAGGATCAAGAGAAAATAATTCTCCACACTTTTCTATTTGCAGTGAGTCTTTTAGAAGAAAACTTCTTAATTTTTCCCATCCCACTATAGAGGGAGTAATGTGTGTGGGGGGATAGGAAGGTGTCTTCGCTTATGGACTTAATTATGAGTGTGGGTAAATCAATATCAAATTGGCTTCCTTTCATATGAAACATCAGACACTGCCACTCTTTCCTGTCACGCCATCTCGCTTGCACGGCTATTTCATCTCGCCCACCTTCATTTTTTTTTGTTTTGTCTGAAAAGTGAAATATTTTTTTGTGTCACAGTAAATGATGGTTCTTTCTTTTTGAGAAATACATGAATTGAAAATACAGTTAATAGCAATTTTGTGGGGACCGTTTAATTATTTTGTTTTAACCTAATTATATTACCCTTTTACGCTTAATATATACTACACTGTACATTTAGTGCCTTTTTTAGTGGGAAATATTTAGTTTTTTTTTTTCATTTTGTGACACATAGATCTAATCACAATTTTCCTAAGCAGAAAAATGCGTAAGTCAAAATTTGTTTCGGGTTTCTTTGATAACGAATTAGTGAAGTCCGACTGTATAATAAACAATTCTTAAATTTAAATGTAGAAAATTAGGGTTGCATTAAACTTGTAATAAGTTTAAAAGAATAAATCATGTTTTTGCCCTAAGCTCTCCGTCCAAGCTACTGTGATAACAGGAGGAGTTTACTCCCACTTATTATTTTAACAATTAAATTCCTTTAAACCACATAATTAACATAGCAATTTTTACTGCTGACTAAATTGAACCTCCACAGTGTTTACAGGGTCTGTTCCACATGATCATATAAATAAAAACGAACTTTTTTCTCATTTGAAAGAGTAGAGAAATGTTTTTTACTGGATACATTTATTTTCATATAACCTCGTTATCAGAGGAGTTTATAATGTTTCCATTTCGGGGGCTTGTTAGATCTGACGGCACCCATCTCATGTTGTTTTTCCGCGGGAAAACTTTTTAAAAAATTAATAAATAGTTTTCATCAAAAAGATTTCATTGGGGATTATCATTGGTTTGGTCCCACGCACCTCATCTTGCGAGGCGAGCGTACTACTGTCTTCACTGTCCAGCCGTTGGATAATTCTGTTGAAATAATTATTTTAGTTCGAACCTCCTGGTCTTCTTTTGCCACAATCAAATCTATTCCAATTTGCCTTTTCCTCCCATTTATTTTACACCCAAAGAAATAATATTTATTTTAATGTTAAACCACGTCGTCTGAGTTTAAATAATTTGTGTGTGTGTGTATATAATGATTTATTCAAAGATGATGCTATGAAATATACTACCTTGTTCTATACTTTATCAAATAAATATTTTATGATTAATCTTTATTTAGTATGTACTAGCTTAATGTTTCTTTTCTAAACGTTTAGATAGTCTTTATGTTCCAACTACTGCAATCCTTTTTTCTAAGTAGTGTTTTAAATTTAGCTTTCAATAGACGTATTGACCGTGTTGTATTTGATTTTGAATGTGTCTTGAAGGCTGCATTAAGAGTAACAAGTTGAAACAAAGATTCAACTAAGTAATTTCTACAATTCAAATTTATTTTTTAATTTGCAATAGAAAGTAATCTTTATGAATTAATTGTTATGAGATAAATAATTCTAATGATTCGATCTTGTCTGTTCAAGTTACTTTTAGTTTTGATACTGTAGGATACTTGGAACATAAATTATTTTTAATTTAAATTCACTATTTATGATTACATGCTATAAATACATAAAATATAAACAACCGTACATATATCTAACAATTTAATGATTTATAAATAATATACATACATGTGAATTGACAGTTACGACTTGCGTTATATATCTTTCAATGTCATTAAAGTTATTCACTAATGTTTATCCAGTAACATTTGCATAGTTTATCTTATATAAATTTTATTAAAAGTTTGTTCTTTTATATGTCACTGGGTCATCTTTCTTTTTCAATACGAAGCAATGTAAGTACATGTTTGTAAACAAAAAAAAAAGGAACATCTAACTAAAAAATAAATTATCTTCAATCAAAATCGAGAGTGATGCGCCTGAATCTCCTTCACTGTTACAGTCTTCTACGTCATCATCTGTATCCTTGGGAATGTCTAAATCACTATCGTCAATTTTGAAAACTGCAACGCTGTAAACGTTGTCCTCAACCTCGTCCTCTTGCGATCGATGTGATTTTTTAATTTTACATCTTACAACAGATGAACCTTAAATGGCGGTTCAAAGGGAAACTAGCTAATTTTGCTTTTGTTTAAGTATTGATGTCTTAACTGGAAATGCCGATAAATGGGAAAATCTTGTTAGAGTGAGCTTAAAGTATATTATTTAATATTACTATATAAAGTGTCTTATTTTCCTGATCTAAAAATAGTTAATGAGTACCTAAAAGATATTTATTAAAAATATAGCCGCCCCTCAACAAAAGAAAAAAAAATGAATTCTCTTTTTGTTTAACGGGGTCGCAGGTTACATTTTTAAATAATAAATTTGATTATTTATATATCGCTGTGATCTAGTAGACTAATGGGTTCACAGCGCTTTTTATGAAGGTAGTAACATGCATTTAAATAATAAATGAGCATTCATACCACAACAACAACATTAATAACAGTAGATCTACGTTTCAAAAGCTATGTTAATCATTAATCATTAATTTTCTAAATATATTTTGAAAATTTGCTTCCTGTGTGCAGTTTGGAAAGACTTGGTTGTGTGAATGCTAGGGATTAGTAATGACAGAGATTTGTAATGTTAGAGATTAATTTTTTTATCTGCACAAAAAGAGAACGATCTTTCGCCAAATGTTTTAGTGCATATCTTAGGAACAGAGAGAATGCGTGTTAATCCAGAATGGCATAGCCAAGCAGTTGGTAAGGAAACCGACAAAAGTTCAGTACTGTCTGCAAAAGTCAAGATACGATAAAATATTGTACCTTCCATACAAAACCGTCCGTATAACAGGTTCCATCATAGTTACATTTGTTCCTTTCACAGGTCAATAAGCATATCTTCTTACAATGTAGGCTAAACATTTTGTCGGGGCAGTCTGTTAAGTCAATTTTAAATAATCCGTTTTATTTCTTATTAAATTGTAAACATTATGGAATTATAATGACATTAAAAAACTGATGCTTGGTAAATCTTGTAAAGCTTACAAACAATATTTAATCTTTATAATAATTTTGTGCACCCAATAAGAACACAATGTTGAAACGATTGTAGCCATCATAAATTTAATTATTAAGATACTAGTTTAATAAGTGTCCATTTTAATGCCAAGAAAATCAATGTAGTTAAAATTGCTCACAAAGAAAAGAAGCAGCCCATGAAATAATTATCACTTTTATCACAGCAGAATTAAGGTGATTCAAATATGTTTTTCAAAATCGACATCATTTTGTAATGACGAAGAGATCCAAAACGTTTTGTATATTATTTTTTTTTTCTAAACCTTGTTATTCCCCATAAAGCAAGTTAAGGTGCCCAAATGATAATATATTCGGCTCGCCAATAATTTATCAAATTAAAACTTTTAGTTTCAATTATATAGATTAATGTGAAATATGTATTAACATGAAGTCGCTTAAAAAGAAATAAGTGTTGAACGGAAATAAAACACGTTTCCGACAAACTGCAAAGTATTTTGATACAATTTTTTTGTTCACGAACATGAAACAAAAATCATTTAAAATAAAAAGGTAGTAGCTGTTTGAATTTTTCTAGTAAGGAAAATAGGACACAACGCCGATAACTACTATTAACTAGGAGGGGCTAGGAATGACTTTGGCTTTGAAATACGTCCAACAGCTGTGTTACCCATCGAGCCAGCCACTGTTGTTTATCTAATCCTCCCCCCCCCCTCACACATGTCTCCACTCCTATTCCCACTCTTGGCTTTGACTTTAAAATACGCAGTTCATCTTTGTTACTGCTTGAGACACGCCAATTTCTTTTGTTTAACAACATCCCCCCATAACATATGTCTCCAATCCATCCACACATACTTTAACAGAAATAAACACCATCTATGTTCCGTTGTTTTTTTTAAAGTTCTTATTTCAATTATTGAACAATCTCCACTGTAATAAATGCTGGGGGATGGGTCCACTAAGTTGAAAAATCCTGAAACATGTAGTTAATTAAAACAGTTGTCAGCTACAGCTATGAACTAGAAATAACCCACCACGTCATCATACAATTAGCGCTCCCCAACCCCTCAAAAATCACCTTAGCACCACTGTGCTCATTGTTTTTACACCACTGTACTACAGCAGTATTTCAATGTCACCATTTTCCCATTGTTGACTCATTAAAACAAAATTAGCATTTCCACAATAAATAAAGCAGTAAAAGGCTAATAGTAGTCATAGCGGGCATAATGACGAAAATTTTGAGGATTTCCGAACGGTTAACCCGGGTTCCCGTTCAAATTTGTGACGGGTACCCGGGCATAATTTTTTAACAATATTGACAGCCCTACCGTCGACAGAAACAAGAAATTTTAGTCTGGAGATTTAAGCACAGCGGTTGAGCTACATGCTCTCAAACCACTTTTCAACAATAAACTATAATGGGTAATACCTATTTATTTTATTACTGTTTTATAGAGCATACTATGACAAATAAATTTAGTTTTTAATAAAATGCCAACATATAAATGATTAAGTTTAAGTATTTAGCAGACACAATTAGAAAGAATTTGACATTTAGTGTAATTCACTGGTACTCGTTTTTCAAACAATGGTAAATTCAGAAGACATATAATTATTTTATTAATGTAGCTGTTCTATCACATTCATATTTATTCGCCATCATAACTTAATTTTGTTGCTTGTCTCGCATACAGCTAGATTACTTAAAATTATTTTGATAACTTTTAGCATCCAGGACATAAAAAGATACGTTACTGTTTCACCATTGTCTTAAATTTTCTATGTCGAGTCAATTCTCTGATAAAATTATTAATTTTCCCCCATTTTTAACATAGTACTATGAACACCACCTTCCACCAGTGAGCGCTTTTATACATAAACTTTTTATTGATTCTTTGTATGGTGGTCTTCACATGTTTGTTTTTTCGTGTAAAAAAAAGCAACCATCATTTCATATTATTTCATTTTCAAAAGAATTATTCACTTTGCTTAAAATGTTAATACATAATATGAAAATTTTAGAAATTATATTTATATTTCATTCAATCTATCTGCCGTTTTTTTAAATATAAAACTGTTTCCAAAATCCTGTAGCTAGTGTACAAAAGTTTCGGACATATTACACATTTTTCTTATCATTTAGAGTGTATTAATATTTATTTCCTCATTAAAACAATCTTATAAAAACGGAACGGTTACAGCTAAAAAAGAAAATTCCGATATCTCCAACTCTTTATTGATTTAACATGCTACATAGTAAAGCTATTATATCGGCAGTGAATATAATATACTATGTACTTACACAATCATGGTAGCTTTGCGTATTTGACATGCGACACAGCTTTTTTTTTTTTAAAGACTGTCAACAATAAGCATGTAACTTTGTTCTGATAGCTATAGATCTAGATCCCCTATGGATTATTTTTTTAAAAATTTTAGCCTAACTCTTCTTTCTTTTATTAAATTATGTTTAATATGGTGCAATCGAAATTCCTATCACGGAAAACACGTTAAGAAGACGGCTAACAGTTAAACTAATAAATTGTTTGTGAATCTAAATGGATACTCTCCAGAGTCTGGGCAATAAGTCAATGGCGAAACCAAACGTACATAGCATACAAAGACACGACAACTAATTTTTACATCATAAATGCATCCTGTAAAACACGCATATAGAGATATGATTATTATTTCTGAGCCCTGACTGGACACTATTGCACTAGTGCTTGAAACGGCGGTCGAGTTGAAAGCGCACTCTAATGGCGTATCGATTGTCATGAGTTCAAGTTCATGCAAAGGCAAGGCTTTGTTCCTGTGACCTAATGAGTCGCCGAGTCACCCAAATCCGAATATTTACCAAACTAACAATAGTTAGGCGGCTGGGTAATGCGGGAATCCTCATCGCAGTTCCTGTGACCGCTTCATCACTTGCCAATTGTGGAAGCAATTATCTTTTGCATAGAAGGAGCGTCTGCATATCTAAGATAAGATATTGTATAAAAAGTAAATATCCTTCTTTTTTTCTTGAGAGCCAAAAAAAAAAAACAACAAATGCTGATATTTTGATTTCTCATTGTTAATAATTGTTGTCCCGTTTTTTTTTTAGTTCTATTTATCATACACATTTACAGTTGAATGGTGTTAAGACGTAAGCCATCATTATTTTTTGTAGGATATATTTTATGTCAACACCAACTTTAATTGATGAAACTTTACCAAGCAAATATTGCCATCGTTGAAACCAAATTAATCCTGAATTTTCCCTCCCCCCCGCTTTAATGAACAGCTGTGGTATTTCAATTTTGCTGTGATGTCCCACCTATGCTATACTATTCATGTTTCTTTACAAAGTGGGACTTGAGTCAAGCTCAGCAAATATGTTTTTAGTATAAGAGTGCAGTTAGAAATCGTAACAGGAGTAAAGCCATGTAAAACATCATTTAGAAAATTGTAAAGACTGAAATATTTAAGTGCAATTTTTAATAATTTAAAGTTTCGCGTTTTTCATGTGACCTCATATTTCTTAAACCCCGTCACAATATTCACTATTGTGTGAGGAGCCCCCCACTCGATGACATACGTTATTTGTTGAAGCCCCATATCTCTCAGTGTAAATCATTCACAGGCGATTCTTATTGTGTGGTTACCTTGTGTAGTCGACTTTTCTTCATAGACTTAACCTATGGTCACAAGCCAGAATACGTAAACAAATAGAAATAACATTCCCGTGGAAAAAAACACATTAAGACTAAAAAAAATTTCATTACAGACTTGAAAATAATGTGATATTCATGACGAGAGAATGAATATATCTGTTAGAAAGTAAATATACTTTATGTATAAGTTTTAGAAAAGCCACATTTATGAGAGTATTGCATTGAATACTATGAAGAGGATGAAATGTAGTTCTGTAAAAAAAAATGTGTAGGCTACTTTTAACTTTCCAAAAAATTCCCCACACAGGATACAAGTTTTCTGATAATTTCTTAGCATTTTTTAAAATATTACTTATCTTAAGCCCTTTAACGACAAAAAATTATAGTCAACTGACTATTAAATCCCACTGTTTAAACCCACTTCACAAACTCAATTCTGTAAGGTCTATATTTTCTTCCAGGACTTGAGGATGGCGTTAGGGATTTAGAGATAAAGTTTAGACTTGACAACTTTAATTACCGTTTTTTAGAGGAAAAACAAATATAAAAATGTCCTACAGAAATTTTAATCTCTATTAAACTTATTTAAGGCATGCTGATATAAATACAAATTTTAAGAGAATAAAATAACAAATATATACTTTTTTCAATTCTGTTAATTTTCTGTTTAAAAATTTTTATTTTTACATTTTTATTTCCACAATATTCACAACCGATGCATGCTATTATTCAGTTTTCATGTGCGGTATTATCGCTATGCCATAATTACAATTGCTTGAGAATTTCGGAATCCTTTAGTTTAAAAGTTATTTGAAATCATCAATACTTTCAGATATCAAATCAAACATTTAGTCGTAACTAATTTGGAAAACGTTTTATGCAAATTAGACAATTAAAAAAACAACATATAATCCATTTATTCTGCTTTGTACACACTTTGAAACCGTGAAATTATGTATTGCATAAATATGTTTATGTCTTGTTAAAAAAAATAATGCTGGATTTTGAAATAATCAACATACAAAAGAAAAAACAAATCAAACTCCACCACCACCCATAAAAAAAAAAGTTATAAACTTAAAATTATTATGATTTTTTATCAGCACTATTTAATAACGGTCTCTGATTTCGAAACGTGTTACATTATATCTGTATTACATATTTATATACACTGAATTTACATGTATGTTCTGAATGTAATAATTTGCAAATATATATATATATATATATATATATATATATTCCTTTAGAAATTTTGATAAACTTGGTGCAGGGCATAATTCACAGCTCCCCGAATGATCATTTTTTGAAGTATCATTGCGGCTGGCATCAATGTTATTACATGGTAGATCTTTATCATTGGTGCTAAATTCTTCTTCTTGAGTGTATTCTGATTTCTTTCGAAGTTTTCTGAAACTTAAGTCTTAACTGAAATTAAAAAGAAAAAAAAGTTACTATTATAATTTTAAAATTAAATTTTAAAAAATTGAAATAAGATATAGACTATTGCTCATCGTAAATATTAATTAATATTTTTTTTTCAAATAAATGTCAAAACATGTGTTATTCAATTGATTATTTTTAATAAAGTCCATTTTTTTTTTACCAAGAAGCGATTGTAAACGCGTATTATTAAAATTTTTAGCATTATAACCAAAATGACACCAACAAGTTATCTGAAGTTTAGCAAAGTGTTTAAAAACATAAAATAGAGTTATTAAAGGAGCTAAAATTATATATATAGTTACATGATTAACTAACAATTTCTTCGTATGGCCCATATGTAAAATAGAAATACATGTACATTATTAATCATGATGTAGCCTACGTAGGCTGATGGACAGTGAAATCAATAGTGCTCCCACTTCAGATGCTTCAAAAAGCTTTAGGTCTTGGATCTTAAAAGTCCAACGCTTGCCTGGAGAGATGGACGCCGCCAAGCCTACCATGCCGCGAGAAGAGTTTAATAACATTATAAGAACTATTATGACCACCAGATCATGGAAAAAAGCTAATGTTTGAGTAAACCGATGAGTAAAATGTATTGTGTAACAAACAAAAACAAAAAAAAAAAGAAAGAAGTTGTTGTTAACTTAAGTCAAACTATAAAACTTATAATGAGCATCAAAAATGAAATTATTTGCAGGTAAGAAAAATATGTCTGAAAGCTGTTAAATTATTAAATTTATTTGCCTTCACAACAAAACAAAAAACTTACTAGAATTTTCATTTCTTGTGTAACAAAGCTAAAAAGGTGTCAAAAAAAGTATCAAAAATAAATTTGACCCCCATCACACTCAATAAGTGATACTAAAGCAAACAAATACTAAGTCCTTGTAATTTTTTAAAGGTTTTCTGCTCACAAGAAGCCACACATTTTATTTAAATAGTTTAATTAGAGTTGTTAAAGTCTTTTCCTATTCTGTTTGCTTCATTCCTTGTGTTCTAATGTTTAGAAGGTCAATAGGGGGGGCCGCGGTGGTCGAGTGGCAAGCGCGCTCGACTGGCGCCCCGACGGTCACGGGTTCGAATCCATGGGAAGCCAGGGACTCGTTCCCGGTGCCTATGGCGTCCCCGAGTCCCACCCAGCTCCAAATTGGGTGAAAAGCGGCGGGGCAATGCGTGGAACCCTTAGCCGCGGCATGTGAACGCTGCATCGCTTGCCAAAAAACTGCTGCTTTGCAGATGGTCTTGGCTGACCAAAGGCTATAGAAGCAAATCCAGAAAATACAGCAGGCTGAAGTGGGAGCCCACGGGCCAATTGGCGCAAAGCTCGTGGCATGCAAAAACTCAATGTTCAATATTGAGAACGAAGAAGAAGAAGAGAAGAAGGTCAATCAACCTTAAAGATTTATCTAATTATTATTGTCTTTCACAGTTTTAACATGATGAGAATATGAAGGTATTTACTTTCTTGTCATCAATATTTATTCCATTGTGCAGAACTAAAACTTCACATCGATGAGCAGATGCATGAAAAAACTCTATATATCATAAAAGATCGGAAATAATAAATACTTGAAGAATTTATGCCTAAAATTTTGATCCAACATTTTTTAAATATATTTATAAAGGTATATATATGGGAGTCGTCTCATTCGTTAAAAGTTCTATTTTTATTACTACGTGTGAAAAGTCGCGAAGATCTCCAACGATTCCAAGTATTGTGTCACTTTCATTGTCGCATTCAGCTCAGTATATCATGCTGAGTCTACCGTATGAATGAGATTTGTAGAAGAGCCACAATTAAATGTGTCGGCATTTTCCAATTAAATGGAAACAATCAAAAGGTTCTTCTCTTACTTCTACATCAAATTTGTAAAGTTTTTCGTATCTCTTGCCTCCTAGTCCCCCTCTCGTCTGTTCATTCCAAAACACGTTCAAACTAATATTCATCATAGTTTCGAGATATTCATAAGAAAAGAACGCCAACCAACGGATCAGGCTATCCGTCTAATGTAGTTAATAACAAACGAACTTTGGATCCTATAGGGCACAGTAATTCTTTTCTTTAATCCAAGGCAGGCGTCCAATAATGTCTCTGTCAAAGGCTACTAAAGAAACTGAAGAAGTTAGGTTTAAATGCTAATAAGCATCGCTGGATCGAGTAAAAACGTTACGCATGGACAGCACGATCAAAACTTACATTTGAAATGCACTATCCAGCGTATAATAGCACGCTTGAGGTCGGACTATCCCAGGGTCTGCCCTAATTTGTACATTGTTTCTAGCTTACGTACTTTACCTGGTGTGCAGAATTTATGTTTGGTGGCAATAAGTTAATATAGAGTTTAGGAAAAGATATTGCTACACTGCAGAGTTGGCTGCATAGTTTTTTGAATCGCATCGATTCCAACAGATAAGGAGTGTTAGTCAATAGGGAAAAAAACAATCCATTCCATGTTTACTAATGGAAGGAATGCTCTAGAGCATGAACTGGTGCTTATTATCCATGGCAACTTTTAAGATGGGAAGGACTACGACGTACTTGTTGGACCAAAAGTCCAGTTGAACAACCATACGCTTGAAGCGTGCGCTAAAACCACAGTAAAACTGTCCCTTGTGAAAAAGCTGAATTGCAGGAATTGTGGTACGGACGCAAACATACTGAGGCTCATAATATCAGTAGTGTGAGGAATTGCCATTTATTACAGTCACCCAGAGCTGGCTTTCAATAGTAGATCGGCTCTTGGGGCACTAGACAGAATTCAGAACCAATCTATTCTTTTTGCATGCGGCCATATAAATTATGTTTATGTAAAATCGATGGAAATAAGATTGGACATAGCATTTAAGACCACGATTCAGAGATATCGTAGGTTGCTTTCATTTGCAAGATCGCTGATTAAAGAGGGTGTAACTTAAAAGGCCATCATCTTTTATGAATATAGTCTGCGAACTAGAAGATTATAACCCCTTACCCGTACACAGGGAACGAAAACAAGAGATCTATTAGAGGGGACCACATGAAAGTTTTGAGTTTGACACTGACGAATGCGTTAGTGATAAATGCCAGCCCAGTAGAACAACGGCATGATAAGTTTATGAAAAAAATCGAGGCTTACGGCTGCTTCATGTTAAAAGTCTTCATTGATGGCTCATGCTTCAATGATTGGCGAAGTGGATTCGGATTGGTCATTGAATAATCCTAGCCTGGGCGGACAGTATAGAGCACTCTGGTAAGTGTGAAATTGATTCGAGTTTATAGCCAAGACGTGGAGATGTTTTCAAGATAAATCCTATGTTAGATGTTATTTAAATGGATTAGTGAGATTATCTTTGTGTTCAAGCTTTTTTTAGCTTCTGGAACCCGATCAACTTATCATAATAAAAGCCTCATCAAGCGGGCATCACCAAAAGATTATTTTTCAGGTATTCGGATTTTTAAATTCCAAATCCCTTGTCAGATTGGAGCACTCAATTATTAAATGCTACAACGTCTCCTCTGAATTGCCGCTCAAGCGCCAGCCGATATCCCTTCTGGTGTCAGACCATTGTAGGTAGTTCCTTCCAAGGGGGACAGTGGTAAGTCCTAATCTTTATAATGTAAGTGTGATTGCTACTGAGAAGGTTGCAGCAAACACTTGAAAACTATTGTGGTCATGTCTCCAAAAGACGAGCCCTTGAACTACCTGTCCTGTAAGTAGTCCTTGAGCCAAAATTTGACACTTAGCTGGGTCATCGAGCGTTTGGGTTTTGGCTGAGTGCTTGCAACTGCATCAAGCTGTTGTGCTAAGTAATTGACTTTAGAATAACTTAACAGCCATTTGCTAAGACATAACCTAATATTCCCCATATGACACTGAAATTATTTGCCTCATTGGCATAATTCCTCAAAACCCCAAGAGTTCAATAAATTTTGGAAACTTCCAACAGGTCCACCTTACTAAAAACGTTTGAGAAGAACTAATTTAAAAGAAGACTTCTCTAAATAATAAAAGAGTTCAATAAATATTGGAAACTGATCAGCGATGGGTAAGTCAAAGAGATATAGACAAGAAAGTAAGAGTGGAGAAAAAAATCAAAATTCAACAAAAAAAAATCAGAGAATCTTTTAAAAAAGAAGCCATGACATCAGTTATAATTGATAAAAGAGGTTTTCTAATACAGTGGAAAGACAACTCTTACTTGAGTTGAACAAAGCATTACTACAAAATAAATTGATGTTGATTAAATAATAAAATAACCATTTTTAATTAATAATTTAATCCACCACGATGCATATAACTATGTCTGGTGAATTGACTCAAATTATAGAAAATATCCTACATGTGGCAGAAAATGGGCAGCCTTAGGTTCTTAAGGGTCTTAATATGTCACGGCAACTATGTCCCCATAGGAAATTAAAGCATATGTCCCTATGAATGGTCACTCCTGAATGGTTAGGATCAGAATCCAATGACATGGAAGAAATTGTCTCGCTATAATTTAAGCTCACTGAAGGAGGATGGAATTTACCTAAATTCAACTCATCACAACCTCGGTGCCACATCCACTCAGCAAACCACTCTTTTATTGAAGGCGTTGGATTTTCAATGAGTCCAGACTTAGGGCATTATCCCATTGGAATAGCTGAAGTCTTCTAAGTTCTTTGCGGTAAATTTTTGGTAATCCTTACAGGCACTGCTTGCACAAAAAGTACCACTCGCTAGAAGCTAGTATGTTTTTCGAAGCGGCTGGTTCGGATACCCAATCCTTAAAGAGTACTATGGTTATAATATTTTATAGAAAATAAAATATGTGTTAGCACATTTTAAAAATCAACTTACTTGATTTTATGTCAGTTAAAGTCTTTTTTGAAGCCGTTAGCAAACAAAAAAGAACCAGTCCCGAAGCTAAGAAGAACAGCAAGATGGAATAATATACACCCATAGTCTTTTTTGTTCTCTAAAACGCTATTTCCCGTATAGTGGTGGTTTCTTGATTCTCTTGATATTCTGGGCTCTGCACATCATTGCTTGATACTGTTCAGAAAAAAAGATCTAACATTTAGCTTCTGTTACGTATGGTAAGTTAATTAACTTTCAGTATGTCAAACATATCTAAAAATGAATTTCACAAACTTTTAGCCCCCTTTTGAAGCTTTTTTTTATTGCTGATGAGATTTTTACTTTGTGGTGAAAATATGTTCGGCATGCCTTTGAAAAGATGGATTATTTTTAAAAAATTAACTTTTTGTTATTGAAAGTGTTTTTACATCAATGATCCAGCATTAGAATATTTATCTTTGTTCAGGTGCCGATAATATTTTTGTGCACGACCGGCTTAAGGCATTGACAAACTAGGCAGCCACCAAGAGCCTACGATTAGTATCATCATTAGTTGAGGCCTCGCACAAGAATCTTTTCATACTGATTTTATATTTTTTCTATTACATTTAGTGCCACCAAATTCACTGCGCCTAGGACTTTTAATTCCCCTAGGCTTTCTTTGTTCTGTACATTAAGTTTTTACGCTACCTGACCATTTACTTCATACATTTTTAAATAATAGAAAATGAGTTTACATTATAAGCTATCATTATTAAAAAATTTCCGTTAACTAATTGTTCAGGATTTGTGCTAATAATGAGAAAAAAACTTATTCACGCAACAACCAGGTTTGACGCACAATTTGGTAATATAACACTATGTTTAATATTTTTGTTTAATATTTAGACTTTGTTAATGTATAACCTATTGTATTGGCGATTGCCACTTTTTTAGGGCGAAATGATACACCTATTCCAAAACAGTCATATTTGCAGATGCTGTATTCCATACATACATTTTAAGCTTACGAAGACATATATATTACATCAGTTATAAAGATGGCTAATGTGTTATCATAATGTCTCTGTCACTTTTAACATTAACAATTCTTTTACATTTTAAGTGTTCTCACTGCCACAGTAGGTCAAGAATCCATTGACTGATAATCCCCAACATTCTTTAATGTTGTAAATGAAATTTATGTGTTTTTTTATTGCTGTTTGAGTGCACCCACACAATATTTTTTAAAACACACAAGTTTGTTTCCACATACAAACTTTTACAATACTGATATAGCATGGCCTTAAAAGATTTCAATGCACACTGTACCCGTGACGTTCCAGAACTGACTAATTTATTCCAACTGTAACTTTGTGGATGAAAATAGAGAACATTTCACGTACACAACACTTTTTTTTTCTTTTACTTCAAGCTTAGCTACCGTATCATTAACAAATATTAAGTTATCATTTAAATGTCTGGTACCCTTCTAAAGACTCTTGACAATGAAAATATGTCCGTTTGATAAACTCTATCATTAGTGGTTAAGTGAAACATCGTTACCACACATTTAATCTGAATAATAACTGTCCTGTACATAACAACAATGTCCCTTTTTGACACATTTAGAAAATCAATCCTTGAATAATCTAAAATGTAGATGATCAAACAAGAATGACGTTAAAGTCGTTTTTATGTCGGTGATACTGTTTACTTCAAATAGTAGCGGATGAATAATAGTGAAATGAATGTATATATTAAATATATTTAAATTAAATATATTTTAGTCAGTTCATATATTTTACCATCCATACAAAACCGACCAAAGCGTTGTTGGCCGTGGCAATGATTGCATGTTCCGTCATAGTTGCAAATGCCCTTAAGGCAGGTCATTATGCATGTTTCGCTACAGTCCAGACCATAGCTTTTCATGGGGCAATCTGTTAAGTTATTTTTAAATCGTATTTAAATGATTTGTTGAAAAAATTTCTAAACGATTTTACATTTTAGAAATGGCACCATTAATCGTATCATATATGTCACATAAAACTTTTTTTTCATGTCAATGATAAGATATGACTGTTTCTTTAATTAATAAATGTATTGTTATCTCCATGTAAAGCGGTGTTAGCCCGGCTCCTAGCTGGGATAAAGTGCTATATAAATTATCATATTATTATTATTATTATAATTCTTTTGCTTAAAACATGCAACTATTATTTACACATTTCCTTACTTTCGATTTTACATTGCAATTATTTTAATTTAAAATAACACACAATTTTTAAAAAGCATAAAAAGAAATGCATTGTTTTTTTTTGGATTTAAGATTACTTTCTTAATGTATTTGGATTTAACTTTCCTAGTTTAAACATAATTAGGTAACATTGAATCTATTGAATTTTTAATAAAGTGAATCCTTAGTTTCGTCATTCATCAGGAAAACTTATTTATTTTAATTTTTCCCCTCGGTAAACAAAACTGATGATGGAAATAAGAGAAGTAAAACATAAGCCATTCTGAAATTTTTGAGTAAAAAGTTATACTGAAACATTTCATTTTACCTCCAAATATTTCTATTTCACATATCCTCATAAAACCTTTTGCAATGTTAAAAGTTAATTTTGAAATCAATGTTGAATTTGGTAAAGAAATAGCAATCGCTTTGACAATAAATCTGTTGTAGTCAGCTATTAACTGATTCTCTTCGGCTTGAATTAAAATTGTAATTCCTATAATTTTCTGATTTGTAGATTATGTAATAAAATATGAAGTAAGGAATTAAAAAATTTTAAGAGCGTACATTATAAAAAGATATAAATACATCAAATCGGTGTTTAATAAATAAAATTAATTGACTAAATAAAGAGTCCTACAATGTGATGTTTTCAATTACTTATTATTTTCAATATTTAGACCCTTTAACTTGAAAAAAAAAATTTAAAATATTTTTAAAAATAAAAAGTTAATTTAAAAGTACATTCATTTTATTTAGTTCATGACTTTTAAAACTTTACTTTGACACACTTTATGAGAAGATTTCTACTTAGGCTAAGTACTTTCATTTATTTACCTGTATGTAAAACAATGTTGTGTAGTAGACAAGGCCTACCCAGTTCAACATGTAAAACATGTATTTTCTCAGAATTCATCTCATAGCAAGGAGTGTCATTGTAGAATCCATTAATCATTGAATAATGAAGCGTACCGGGCAATAGTAAATCGTCATTTTGTATTACTAGGCTAGCGATTTTAGCAAAGTTTTGACCTGAAAACATTTTGAAGTATTTAAACCTAAATTTATATTAGAAACAGGTGTCTCAATATTCTATATAAAACAATAAACGGTTAGGAGATAGTATTAAAAATTAATTGTACAAGAAATTCACTTAAAAAATGAAACAATTGTTATCAAGAAAGAGCAAAATGTTATTAATAATTTTTTATATTAAAAATTAGTATTAATAAACGAGCAGTTTTAAAGTATTTTAAAGTAGTTACATTTTTATGATTTAATTTTATCCTTAAAAATAAAATCCTGGTAAAGCATCATCAATGTTAATAATTAAAGATAATAATTTAATTTATTATCTATTTATAAAATAACATTTATCAAAATATAGTAACTTTTGAAGTGCAAAGACAGGTTTATGTCTTACCCCCATTTACATACAATGAACACAGAGGTCCGATCCAGTTCATCGTCAGTGTTATTGTAACCACGATCATCGTATTGGTACAGAAAACATCAAACACATTGTCATGTGTTTCTATAATTCTCTGATTTTGGCATTTTTCCACATAAAACCAACCCGCTTTTATTGCGTGAAATGAAAATATTGAGCCAATCATCGACGGCGCTCCATCTGTGACTATTGCGGGGAGTTTTTAAAAAGACATATTCGCTTTTTAAGAACGGCCGTCATTGCCTCTTTTATGTCAGTACCGCGAGTTCTGTCTTTTAATGCGACAATGTCGAGAAGCTCTTCCTTAATCACGCAGTCCTCAAAAACCATTCACGCAAATATTGCCAACTGTGTCTTGTCTTGTATGTCGCATGACTCGTCTAATGCAACACTAAAATAAGCACATGCGTTCAAGTCTGCATGTAGATCTGACTCAATCACATTATTTATGTCTGCTTTCTGGTTTCAACTTTGAGCCGTGACAGCTGGAGGTCATTGATGGAATCTTTGAGTTTTTTTATTATCTGGAACCAATGTTTCAATTACATCCGCAAAACACTGTTTTAGAAACTCCCCCTCATTGTATGGTTTTTTAGCACGGGTAATGTTCCACGCCCCTTTATAGGATGCAAGGGTCACAGTTTCTCCATGCTAGGTTAATTGCTGAAATGTTTGATACTGTCTTTTTACCTGGCTTTTCAAGGTGCTCAAATTTGCTTGCGTAGTTCAGCACCTTTGAGTAATTCCTTGTCAATATTAGCATGGTCAGTGCTAAAGTGACGCTTAAGATTTGAAGCATTGAAATGTGATATCATAGTATTGCATATTAAACACATTGCTTTCCCGTTCCGTTCTATAAAGAAGAAAGCATCTTCCATTCTTCCAAAAATGTCCTGTGTTTATCTTCATATTTTCGTTTATTAGCTTTGCATTTTGCCATTTTGAGTGAGGGTAAAAATCCTGCAGTGATGGTGAGGGTGTATTCTGCGTCCTCCACCCTAAGAACTAACGGCAAGATGTGACACAACAAGTAAGCGTTGCCTGACGAGTAAAAAGGGTTGAAATGTTGGATTTTTACCTTTTTTTTGCTTGAGTTATTAAAACTCATGTTCAAAATCAATTTAAAAAAATACTTTAAAAATCTAACTTATCAAAAAATTATTATTAAAATCACTTATAATTAAATGTATCATTTAAGTTTTGAAATGAAGAAAATGTGGGTACTGAATTTAAATTATAAATATGGTCTTTGGGGTCAAGAATATCTTCAATAGTACTTTTATTAGACAGATCTGTTACTGTTGGCTGAGTACAACTGGCCGAAGCGATTGTAGCATCACTACTAGTACTAGTACTATCCGGAAGCTTATTCTTTTTAGTATATTTATTTCCCTGAAATTTAAGTTTTTTACTACGATATTTATTTCCATTCCTTTTTACTTTAACTTTATCCATTGCTATTGCATACTTAAAATTATTTTAGAACAAGCTTACCACAGGTCCTTTTAAAACAGAAAATCCAAAACAACTTTGAAAAACTTGCACATTTAACATTACGGCGTGGGTTATAGAACGTAAACAACTAGATTTTCCGGAAACCCCAATGATTTTTTATAAGAAGGGCTGTGATTGGCTTAAGCAAAAGGGAGTTCCCTTGTATAAACCAATGAAAATTATTTTTACAATTATTTTTTCTCCATTTAAATAAGTTGTTAGAGATTTTAAATTCGCGTATTTGACAAAATATATTTCGGAGATTGGCTCAAGGGAACTTAAGTTATCAATCATTTAAATTATTTAACATTTTTGCTCAATTAATTGGGAGCTTTTTCTCATACCTTACTAGTTTAAGTAATTAAATTAAAATTCTAATAATGCGTTTATTTAAAAATTAAGTATATCATTGTATTTGTAGTCAGAACTTACACCTTGAGAGAGGTTTCCCTTTCCACTAACTTGTGACATAGGAATGAGTATTGAAAGACGATGTATCTAAAACAAAATCCAAACTTGGTAAAGAGCAACATTATACAAAATAATGATTGAGGCAAAGAGCCGCATTCATTTTGGCCGGAGCCGCATGCGGCTCTAGAGCCGCGTGTTCGCCACCCCTGTCCTAGAGCTATGCGATGAGAGAAGAAAACTTAAGAACGTAAAGAATACTACAGAAGGAGCAACCAAATACAGAGCAATTAATAAAAAGATCAGGAAAGAAATGAATAAAGCAAAAATAAAACTGGATAGAACAACAATGCTCAGACATCGATGAAAATCTACTAACGAACAACTCAAAAAAAGCTTACAAGATTGTCAAAGATCTGACATCCACCAAGCAAGGTCGCATCTCAACAATACAAGATAAATCTGCGAAATGTATTACAGGAGAACAAGAAATAATAAAAAGATGGACAGAATACTGTTCTGAGCTATACAAAGAAGACTCAAAGGGCGATGAATCAGTGCTCAATTGCCCAACGTCAACTAACATAGACATGCATTCCATTGAGGTGAAGCTGGCTGTGCGAAAACTGAAAAAGGGGAAATAGGCTGGAGCAGACAACATCCCAGGTGAACTGATTCAGGCAGGAGGTGACCCAGTAATAAACATTCTAACCAGTATGTGCAGCAAGATCTGGCAGACAGAAGAAAGGCCAACACCCTGGACTCAATCGCTGGTTATAAAGCTCCCAACGAAGGGTAATCTACAATTGTGTCTGAACTACCGTACAATTAGCCTGATTAGACACCCCAGCAAGGTCATGCTCTTAGTAATACTAAACAGACTGAAACCACAAGCAGAGGAGATTATTGCAGAAGAACAGGCAGGCTTAAGAGCAGGAAGGAACACAACGGAGCAGATCTTCAACCTACGAGTGCTCTGTGAAAAACATCTACAACACCAGAGCGACCTCTTTCATGTCATCATAGACTTTAAAAAGGCGTTTGACAGAGTGGGGCATGCAGCACTGTGGGCAACCATACACAAGTTCAATATTAATGCTAACCTCATTGCTGTGATCAAGAACCTATACAACAGAGCAATCAGTGCTGTACTCTACAACAGCAAGCTGGGAGATTGGTTCAAGACATCTGTTGGTGTCAGACAAGGGTGCTTACTCTCCCCCATCCTCTTCAACCTCTTCCTAGAAAGAATTATGACTGATGTGCTCGAAAACCATGTCGGAACGGTCAGCATCGGAGGGAGAACTATAACCAACCTACACTTCGTCGATGACATAGACGGCCTAGATGGCAGCTAGTACGAACTAAAAGAATTCCTTGCCAAGCTAGAGAAGACATCAAAGGTCTATGGCATGGAAATCAATGCAGAGAAGACCAAGGTCATGGCAAATAAGAAATTCATAAGTGAAATACGGATAAACGAGCAAAAACTCGAGAAGGTCCCTACCTTTAAATATCTAGGTGCTATAATATCCGATGAAGGCTCAAAGCCAGAAATTCTTGCCAGAATGGCCCAAACAACTGCAGAATTAAGCAAACTTAAACACATCTGGCAAAGCAAGGAGCTCTCCCTGAGATCAAAGATTCGACTAATGTGCTCTCTGGCGATGTCAGTCTTCCTGTATGATTGTGAGGTTTGGACGCTCACCGCAGACCTCCAAAAAGAATTAATGCGCTAGAGATGAGATGTTTTCGAAAGGTACTAAACACCTTCTTGTGGCGAGAAAGATGTGAATATTGTTTGACAAGTCGTCTAGGGGTGTAATATTTAATTTATCCTCTCTCTGCCTACACGCGCATATTTTAGTGATCTCTCACAAACAATGATCAATAAACAAGATGGTGAACATGTAACAAAAATTTATTATACAATAATTACAATAAGCGGAAACTAGTTCCTTTATGGCCTAAATTCATCATTATTTTAAGCCAATTAATATAATGGTTATATGGTTAATACTTAAATTTAAGGATGTAGTGCCCCGCTCCGTGAGTGGTTTGTTCTGCACTTCTGTCCTGTGGGCTGCTTCACCTATGGTTTGAGGTGACTTCGGTGATCATGGAAGTGTGAATAACCGGCTTCTACACATGTATTGTGTAGGCATCAACCAGTGCGGTTGGCTTCAGCGTTACGTTAGGAGTAAGGAATGTAATGATGATTTGTCCTCCTCTGGTCGGTGCAGGGGTGAGGTAGGGGTCGGATTCAAGTCGCGTGGATAGCGGTGAGTCCAGCTCTTGGTCCAAAGATGTAGGTAGGGGTCGGATACAAGTCGCGTGGATAGCGGTGAGTCCAGCTCGTGCCCTAAATATGTCGACACTTCGTTGGGCGGTTGCTGTCCGGAGTTCGTGTTATCTCTCAGTACAGTCGGGTGCCTAGAAGCCAGACTAAGATTGTGGCTAACGGGTAATGGTGCCGGCTCTCTCACGACAAGGATGGCTATAGATTTAATTCAGTGGCTTGAATTCTCCTTCGACATAGCTCTCTGTGATCACTTAGGCGGAAAAGAAAGTGTCGTGTTGGAGTATAAACTTTTATTCGTGGTGTGTAATTTTATGCAGCTCTTAGTGATTGGATAGCCTCGCTATCGGGCAACCTTGACCGGTCATGTACTCCGCAGCATATTTAATTAGCGACCTTGATCCGTCAAGTGTTTCGTCAACAGTGACTTCCCTTTTGCTTTGTTGTTATTCTCGTGCAAATCACAGTGGGCTCTTAAACTTTGTCACACTCCTACACGGCGTACATCACGAACGAAGCGGTCCGCGACAAAATAAGTGCTGTCATTGGCCCTTACGAGGACCTTATCACCTCAATTAAAAAGAGGAAATTACGATCGTACGAACACGTGACAAGATCTGGAGGTCTCTCAAAGACGATATTGCAAGACACAGTCCAGGGAAGAAGGAAAAGAGGCAGACCAAGAAAGAGTTGGGAGGACAATATGAAAGAGTGGACCGGTCTGTCAATTAGCGATTCCCAGAAGGCAGCTCAGAACCGTGACACATGGAATGAGATAGTGCTCAGCTCAAAATGGTGCCCCAACGACCCAGCGTCGGGTTACGGGACGGTTCAGATCCTGTTAAGTTGCGAATCATTATTTCGTGAAATCGGTTAAGTCAAATTGATTTCATGGCTCTCAAATTTTGTGACGCAACACAGCTAATTCGTTCTGCTATGCTAGAAATAAGCAATAAAATCTCGCACAATAAATAATACAAATACAAGGGGAAAGTATGTAGGTAATTAACAGAAATTGAAAATAATAATAATTTGAAATGAAAAATTTATATTACCAATTTTCTTAAATTTTAAGAATACTGTTTTCGACCAAATTAATTTTAATCCATTAAGTTGTGTAACGATTAATCGATTATTTCATCATTTTTCCGCTGCCATAATATATATATATATATATATTTATTGTGGGGAGGTACTGAGGGCGAAATGTCGGCGCTCAGAGGGACGGTGTCCTTTGAAACTGGACGGGTGTGGCCGAGGAACGAGGCGAACCTTGTATCCTTTGATATGGCCGGCGACTGACGCCAATCTTGGATCCTTTGATAGGGACGGCTACTGACCACGGGACTGGGCGGTGGTGTGAAGTCACCCGTAAAGCACGGGCCAGCTGGCCGGGGTGAGGTAGTCACGCCAGAGATTGGTTAAGTCAAACAAGCTTGACCGCATAGTAATTTAGGTGCGGAGACTGACGGGTATAAGTGGGATGCACAGACGAACACACAGTGGAGTTAGGGACACGTCCACTGGATCATAATTCTATTTCAGTTCTTTTTTTAAATGGTACTGACAATGAGCTGAATAATTTAAGTGCCATATAACATGGTCTGAACGTAGGACTCCTTTGCCTCCCTAACCTACCCGGCTATGTCAAGCGTGGGACATGACGTCAACAAGTGTGTGATCGTTTCAGAGGCCTTGCAGATAAGACCAGTGGTGGGGTCTAAAACGAAGGGAACAAAGTTTGGTGACCCAAATGCGCACCGAACATTGCCCAACCAAATCTTACTTCAACAGGCTAGATAACAACGGGGACTCCAACTGCCGTCATTGCAACCAAGCCTCTTATAACTTATTTGAAAGCAGTATTTTAAACCTTTATCACAACATATAGAACTCACCTATAATTTACAATAGCTAATTAAAGAAATCCGTTAAGTTTTCCGGTAAAAAAATGAAATATACACTACAATTCTTGCATGTGGTGATTACGATTGGGCTTGAGTGATTGAATAATGCTATTCCAAAAAAAAAGAGGGCGCTAATTATCAAAATGAACGTGCTGAAGGTTGGAAGAGCTGAAATACAAAATATGGAATCAAACGATATTGATGTTGAGCTGAAAAAAATTAATATTATCATAATGACCAATATTAAGTAGGCAATGAATAATTTGTTTAAAGAGTTTGAAATTTTTCCATTCTAATTTTTTTTCCTAAAAATGTTGTTTGAGTGTCTGAAATGTAGCATTAAGTTATCATATCAACTTCTACCCATTAAAAATAACTATTATATTAGGGCCCACATGTATTCCGCTTGAAAAAGAGTAGTTTGATTTTAGAAGACGTGCCCAGAGAGCTCAATAATGAGATGTGCAAGTCTGGCACAGGAATCTTTCAGTGACCTCAAGGTACTGTTTAGACTTGTTTAGACAGTGGGTATTTAATATCTGATTTAGGCCAATCTACTGCACAAATTTAAAAATAATATTATATTATTAGGTCCACATTTTTCAAATCTAAGAATTTTTATGGATCCATCAAAGAGACAAAAATTAAATTTAACCTTAATTATCTCAAAAAACATTAATTGTGACTTAAATAATTTTAGTTCCAAGTTATTAAAAGAAATAAAAGATATTGAAAAAATAGTATATTATATAGTATAGTAAACGTAAATTTACTCTGCGGTCTGGGCATGGTGTCAGATTAGTTGGTTCCCAGCGCCACTACCCAGTCAAAGGTAGCAGCTGATCGGCTAAACGACGTAAGAGGGTGGTGCTGACACCACATCACTGGGCCTTTATTTTACTAGTTGGAGCTTGGCCATGATTAAGGCGAGCTCCAAGAAGCCCATGGTATTGTGAAACTGTGATAATTTCCTTTCAAATTGTGTTCAACAACCTTTTCTGTCGCTCAAAATGGTGCGTATGATATTGACAATACTTTTTTAAAATATATTCATGATCGGTGTGCATTATATTAAAACATGTTTTAAGAGACATATCTAACTTGAAATTGTATTTTCGGATTATTTAGCGCTGCGTATTATAAGGAAAATCCTTATATCTCGTACATTTTTCTCAAAAATAATCTTTCAGGTTAACGTGACCAAATATTATTCCTTTGTAATCGATAGCTCTCCAGAAGGAGTACTTACTCAAACTTAGTTAAACATGCTAATCCAACTAAAAAGAACTCTCTAAATATAATAGGTCCTTTAGATAAGCAAAGGGCACAATATTCTTCTGTATGTTTGTTAAATATAAGATAAGGTAGAACAAAATAAAGAACTTTGATAGACGCCATGAATTCTTTATATGTTCATTTTTTTAAAAAATGGTTTTGAAAACATGCACTTTAATAAGTCAATTTATGATCAAACGTATAGTAGAAAAAACGCTTTGCAGAGTCTACTCACGGAGAAACTACTGGAATAAAAAATATATAAAGAATGCGTTGAATGCACTAAAATTAAATTTGGAGACCTTTAACTGCATTTTCCGATCAAAGATGGAGAGAGCTAATGTTTGGCATTGTAAGCAAATACGTAACCATGTTATGTAGAAATTGAAAAGGGAATTCTATTAGGTAAATGCAAATATTCATTTGACATCCTGGCAGTTTAAAAATTTGGAAAACAGTTAAAATCTTCGCATACTGACAAAAATAATGAACTTTAAAATGTGGTCTTCAAATTACTGTATTCAAATTTGGAGTATTGTTAAGCAAAGACTATTTTACCACATGTTTAATAAATGACTTAGTGAATTGAAGCCCAATTGCTTTATTCAAGTTAGTTAACATTTTATGCTCGAAATAACCTGCCTAATAAAATATCGCTACTTCAAATTTTGCTTACAACTGTCTTAAACTTCTCATAAATTACGTTAATGAAAAATTAATTATTACGAACATATTAGTTCACCGTGATTGACTAATGTATAGCTTTTGAGGTAAAGCATAAACATATTTATTAAATGTGTGGTTACATTAAAACGCGTAACATAAAAGTGATATTAAATATTTCATTAATAAGAATTTATTTAATTACCATTTAGATGGATTCACTCGTTTGGCGATATTATAGTTCAGCTTCAAACTAAAAACATACTTAATTGAAACAGAATTGATTTTAAACATGCTCATTTTAAAATTAAAATGACTTTTATGGGAAAGGTGAATTAACCAAAGATTTGTGTCGTAATATGGAAAACGGTTCTAAGTTTTTATGACAACTTGTGTCGAAGGGGGTGGTCGGGTTAAAATAATGCCATAATAAAGTGAAGTCATTTATTAATGGTCCCCCCAAAGCAATCATATAATGGATTTTTATAAATCAATAAACGTGAATAAATAATTTTAATTAAAGAGAAGTAAAGGTGGGAAACATTTTTGCCATTCCATGCCATATTTATGTTAGCAGTGAAAAAGAGGCTGCTTAAAATGATAAACCTATAAATACAGACTTATAAAAATACAACATACTTTTCTACATGCCCAAAAAAAGTTACTGAAGTCGCAGGACCACCGCACTACCCCCGCCCATGATGCAACATAGATTCCTAAAAACATTACCAATTAATATGCTTTTATTTTGTATTAAAAATCAATAGAAAATTGCTTTTTTACACAAAAAATTGTATACATTATTACTGTTGCCTTTGTGAAACTTACGAAAGCCTTCGATTTTGTCAGTCACAACGGCTATTCCAAATACTGGCAAAAATCGGCTGTCCCCCTCACCTCCTTGCCATCATCAGACAGTTCCATGAAAATAAGCAGGGCACAGTGCAGTTCGATGGAGCTAAGTCAGAAGCCTTTCCAGTCAGAAGCGGAGTTAAACAAGGTTGTGTACTCGCACCAACACTGTTCGCAATATTCTTCTCTGGACTTTTCAACACTGCTCGCCTCTGAGCCAAGACCAAAACGACTGATGTCCTAATTCAAGAGCTACTTTTTGCGGATGATGCGGCACTAACAGCTCATACAGAAACTGATTTGCAACAACTCGTGTCAACCATCTTCAAGGCCTGCAAAGAATTCGGTCTACAAATAAGCTTGAAAAAGATAAAAATCATGGCCCACGACACCCACCTCCACCTACCATAAACAATGAATAATGAAAACTTGGAGGTTGTGGACAGCTTCACCTACTTTGGTCCAAGGTCTCAAAAACACTGTCCATTGAAGAAGAAATAAACAGCAGAATTGGCAAGGCAGCTGCCACAATGGCCACACTAAATATGCGGGTCTGGAAAAACACCAAGCTAACCGAGAAAACCAAAATGTGTGTCTATCGAGCGTGTGTCATCGGTGCACTACTATATGGGATAGATAGGTGGAACACCTATACATCCCAACAGCGCAAGCTTAATAAATTCCATTTGAGATGCCTGCGACGTATCCTAGGTTTTAAATGGCAAGACAAAGTGCTTAACAGTGAGGTTTTAACGAGTGCCAATACCCAAAGCATGTTCTAAACTCTTAGCTAAAGACACCTGAGATGGCTAGGAAATGTTTAAAGAATGAGCCACGTTCGCATCTTGAAGGACCTCCTATTTTGTGAACTTGCTTCAGGAAAGAGGAAAACATGTTGCCAACGCTTTCAATTTAAAGATGTATGTCAAAGGGACATGAAAGCAGATAAAATACATACAAGAGACTGGCAGTGTAAGGCAGAAGACGATATACGTGGCGCACGGTTGTCAAAGAGGGCGTCATAGTAGCCGATGAGCGAAGAATGCAGGAGGCTGCAGACAGAAGAGCTAGGAGAAAGGTCGAGACATTAGGAAGCACAGATCTTGTGTGTAAAAACTCTGGTAAAGACTGTCACTCAAGGATAGGACTGCAGAGCCACTCGAGAAAATGCAACCCAACCTAACGGTGATGCACCATCGTCTCGCGAGACTGAAGAATGGCGAAGAGAAAGCTACTTTACTAAATTTTATAGTGGAAAAAATGTTGTATTATGCTATCAAAATTTCAAATTTTTTGGATTATCTTATTCTATAGTAAGTATTGCAAGATTTTATGGTCTTAAATCACTCATTGTGGAACGAAGATTTCAGTTCACACAGTGATTTTTCACAATTTGAAACACTGATAGCAAGTAAACCAATTCTTAGCAAAATTACAATTTTTCTGGTGGGTACATAGTTTTCCAATCTATACTGTTGCATATATTTTAATAGATAAAAGGCTCCCCCCCCCCCGGTTTTTAACGTAATACGGGGCCGGTGTCACGAAATAAAGTCTCTCCCAAAATAAAGTCTCCCCGGAGAATTAATTTTAAAACAAAATCGCCCCAGGAGAATTTGTTTTAAAATAATGTCTCCCCCCTTTAAAATAGATCCTCCCCTTAATTATTGGAAATTTTAAATAATTGTTTTATTCCATTTTATTACTTAAAATACAGTTTGTTTTTGTTCTTCATGCATTTGTGTATGATTTTTTGGAAATTCAACAATCATAAGCTTAGTCAGGGGCGTAGCAGTTTGTGGGCTTAGTGGGTGTATGCCTGAATACACACATATTTAGAGGTTGCTAATTGCCCAGAGTTAATTAAAAGAATAATAGACAAATGGTTTGAAAAATAAAGATGACCAAGTAATACTAGAACGTCACACCGAATTATTGGGAAAAAATCAATATTGACGTTTTTGAATATCACCTGTGGCTAGGACTTACACGAAATTTGCGAATTTTATATGTGCATTATATTGATTCAAAAATATTATTACTGAATTTTGTCGGTAGCCTTTATTAAGTTTTCAGCAGAAAATTTAACAAATTCAATTTTCCAATGATTGTTAATTTATTTTTAAAAATGTTTATTGACTTTTAAAATATTTTACAAATAGAATTCAAATGGGATAACTTTTTATGTAGCCGTCTCAAGAAACACATACATGCAAAAACTAAGACACACAAACATTAGATCACACGCTGTAACGACGAATGTCTTAGCTTGGGTTGGAGTCGCTCGATAGTTTTTCTATAACATAAATCAATGTGATCTGTGGAGATCTGGGTTGGTTGAGGTGAGGCGCTCGCTTAGTTAGTTTCAGATTCGTGTATAGGTGTTCCCTTGAATTAGTTAGGCATGAAGTCAATTCTCTTACAGAATGTAAGAGCCCAGAAGACTGAAGATGTAGCTGAAATGTGAGCTTTTTTTATTGGTGGCATGGGCCAGGAAAGCGCAAAGAGTCATTTGTTAGGAGTGCACGAGACTAGCTAATGAGTAGATTGCTTCAAAACGGGCACGTACTGTCCATTTATGTTGTCCTTCGATTCATGGTTTACTGAACTATGAGGAAGACTGTGTAGGAAACCTGCATGGTCTAATGAGGTAATCTAATGTAATAGTCACGTATTGGGTGGCTTGAGGAAGTTATGTATAGTTTTAAGTTGTACGATCATCAAGTAATAAATGGAAAACCTAATTTAACCGAAAATCAAAAGAGTGAGTGAGGCAGAAATAGATTTTTGGGGCTACAACCCGAGTAGAAGAGGGATCGCATTATAAGGTGGTGAGTTGTGTGGGAAATTCATTACAGAATTAGATAGCAAGAGGTAAGAGATTGACTAGTTAAAATTCAAAATAGAAGTGGACATTTTATCTGCTCATTCATTTTAATATTCTATTGATTTGATCATGGATAAGTGTATAGTTGCGGATATCGTGAATTATATTGAAAATAAAAAGTTTCCAAAATCATACACACGAATAATTTCATTTCAACAGTCGATTTGTGTGCGTACGTAAACAATAGGCTAAATAAATGAAAGAAATTTTATTCCTTACAGATTTTTTGACATATATATATATATATATAAAGCTGATTACGCCTTTATTAATATGTAGAAAAGGTTGCGTGGTTATGATGAGTTTTATTTTTTTACTTGTACTTGTAGTTATATAAATAGTCCAACAAATTATTCCTTTGCCATATATAAATGTCTGTTTAGAGATATTTAAATACAATTTGCAAACTATCAGTGAATTATTAGATTTTAAATTTTATTTTTTTAGGACACCCCTCTATAGAGCTATTTCAGGGATTACTTCACTATTTAAATGTATGCCACCTAACTAGAAACTGCTTTAAATGTAGAGTTTAAAAAAAGAAAACAAACTGTATAATCAGGTCACGGGCTCAACAAGTCAGTGGCGTTGTCCCATATATGGTTTCATTGCGTGCCGCTTCCTTAATTTGGTCGCCCTAACCCTCTTCCCCAGCCCCCAGCCCCAATTCAACAGAGGTTTTTGGTGTCTACTGAAATTGCAGGGCCTATTAGCGAGATGGAGACAGAATTTCTCACCGTCTGAACACCTGCCATTTGTGCAAATTTACCGTTTATAGTAACAACACAACCCATGCCTTAATAAACACAATACTTAATTTATTTTCAAAGTGCATTATACAAACTACGTTGGTCAAATAGTACAGTGTGAAAAAATTCAAAGAAAATTAAGAATTTAAAAAAAAATGGTTACGCCCCTGAGGTGTGTAAACGGAGTGTTCCACACTGCCACCTCCATATCTCTCTGTATCTATGCCACTACCATAAATAGAAATAAAGTAAACATGTGTGAATAATACAAATTTAATTATTCGTTATTCTATGGTTTGTGAGTAATCTCTTTGTACCATATGAAAAGTGTGTTTCGAGGGGGGGGCAGATTTATTTTAATCGGGAGGAAAACATGTTCGCCCCCGGACAATCTGTTTTAAAATAAAATCACCTGGGGGGAGATTCTGCATTTGTGAGGTTTTACTTTGCAACACCGGCCCTGGCGGAGACAAGAAATTAGCAGCCCAAACTTAGGAATGAAGAAATTAATAATATTAAAATTGTGAAATGAAAAACAGCAGTGAATTTAAGTGCTACAGTAATATCAAGAACACACGTGAAATCAAGAACACAACTCCTGTTCAAATGTAATATTCTGGCAAAATGTACCACCCCAAAAATGTTCCGCCTTTAAATCAATTATGTAATAACTGTACGAAACAAAACTAATTTTTTTCTGCATGCAGAACGATGTAAAATTTGTAGAACGTCAATCAGAAGATATGGTGAAGTATCGTCAAAGAAGTTACGCTTTGGTAATGTTTCCTCGCATTACAGAAGTAGTATTAAATTGCAAACAGTGGTCACGCTTGAATAGAGACAAATGAATGCCTTTTTTTAAATTAAAACTAGCTTTTTGTATTCGTTAAATCAAAGTACTAGCGTTAAATATAGAAAAACGTACGTCAACATTTTAGTTAATGTTCATGATACGAATTGGGGTAAATTATTTTACAACCCCTTTTACGAAACAAAATATATCAATAGCCGAATTCAACCATCCTGACTAAACTCTTTTATTTCACGAAAACTAAGCTAAAGACTTATGTTTTGACGATACTTACTCAAAGCATTCTTCCTCGGTTCGCCCACAGTAGTTTTGCCATAAGGGATCAGGGTAATTGGGTTGCGACAGCGATGAAACCAGAAAAACAGCAGGTAGACGGAGTATATCTTAGTTATCATGATGGACTCTGTTAGAGTCGACAGGCACGTCCTATGGTGCTCGTCGCGGACTGGTTTTAAATAATTATGACCAGTAAAGTAGTGGCGTTTCTTTTTTCAAATGTCGATGAGACATTATTATGGGCCCCAAATCCTGGTTGAAAAATTTAGACTTTGAATTTTTACTTAAGGAATTAGGATTCAATTATATAAATTATTTTTCTCTCAATGCTGATTACGAGAAGTCACTTATGTCTTGCTTTCCCCATAAGGTTACTCTGATAATTATATGGAGATCAGGAGATAAGCCCTTGGTGTGTTATATAATTTAAAGTAATTTTTATTAATTATCTGCAAAAGGCATTGTCAGCTAATAACAAACATAATCACAGCATCACCGTACACCATCGCACCAACAACAATTACTATCGAAATATGTAAGGCATTTGTCCGTCTACGAAAGACGATAGATTTATCTTTATTATTTGCAGCTCTTGGCGGTGCTGATGCGATGAATTCTTGAGTGGCAATCTCTTCTGCATGTCACACACACGAATGCAGTGTGACGGTGTTGCCTGGCCTTTCCCCTTGCTCTTTTTCCAAATGCGTCTTCCCTAGTTTGCTCCTCTGCTCTTAGTGATCCTTCTTTCACTATAGCCCACCACGTTGTCATATCCTGAGCCAGGTTTTTCAAGTTTTAAATGTCTATGTTGGCTACTTTCATGTCTCTCCTGCGTATGTCCGTGACATGGCCAACAAAACGACCTTTTCCTTGTCGAAAGCTCACCACAGTGGCGTAGGTAGAGCATTTGCCGCCCGGGGCGGACTCCAATAGGTCGCCCTTTTAGGGGTCACCCATAAATGACGTCACGCGCCGGGAAAGGCCAAGCGTGGAGTCACACATGTGACGTCACTCAAAATGCGCAATTTTAAATAAAATTTCCACTTTAATATATAATTATAAATACTTTATTATGACGTTTTCGTTGTTTCACACGTATTACGATATTAGAGTGCAGACTTCCACTAAAAAACATTTAAATGACCAAAAAAAAAAGAGATTTTAAACATGCTCATTTTAAAAAAGAAAATACGACTTCTTTTTGACGTCACATTGAGGAAGATGTCTAAGTTTTCGTTTCGTGACACCGTGTGACGAGGGGGGAGTGGGTAAAAAAATCAGCCAAAATCACATGGCGTCATTTATGTACGGCCCCTTAAGTCAATCATGTGATGGCTTTTATAAATTAATAAACATGAATAAATAATTGTTATTGAAAAGATGTACATTGTAATAGGTGGGGGAGAATTTTACCATAGAATGTCTTATTTATGAAGGCTGTAATAAAAGGGGTATCTTATGAGATGATTTACCTATAAATACAAATTTATAAAAAATACAAGATAATTGTTTTGAAGGCTACAAGATTGTTATTGTTGTCGTTGGTCCCGCCACACATCAAATGAGACAAAACATGTTCCAAATGTATGCCCAGAAAATTGTACAATGTATATGCTCTCATTTTTTAAATTTATAAATATATGTTGTATTTTTTATAGACAAAGACATTGCATACATTAGTCTGTAAACACTTTTTTCATTATTTATACATTTACTTACTTACCTAGCTTTCATAGTAGAAAAATCGTGTATTATGTTATCAAAATTTAAATTATTCGTAATATCTTGTTCTATGGACAATATTGCAAGATTCTGTTGTTTAAAATCACTTATTGTGGAAGGAATATATATTATTTTTCAACTTCAGTTTGGAGTAGCTTCTTTCACAACTAGATACACTGATAGCAATTGTTGAAAAAAAAATTATTAGCAAAATTATAATGTTGGGTAAAGAATTTTCCAATCCATACTGTTGAACATATTTTAATAGATCAAGGTGGATTTTCCCCGGTTTTTTTAAAAACATAATGCCCCTTCTTGTAGTGTTGTTTCAACTGGAGCTGGATTAGGCTACTGCAACCTATGCAGTCGGAGTGGGCCCCGCGCTTTCATTGGTCCCAGTACGAACCCACCTGTCTTAACCTGTTTTAATTTTCACTTATTAGCCTTATTAATACCTTATCCTTACCCAAACTGTGCCCCGCACGAATCCGTTAATTAAGACTCAAAATTAAGAATATGTTTGTTTCATCTTTGTTTTCTCTATTAAAAGAGAAACTTCGGTTTTCGGAAACGGCTTTAATTGTCAAATGCTCACAAAAGCCGCCATGTGAATGAGTGCCGCCCGGGGCGGACCGCCCCCTCCGCGCCCCCCCACTAGCTACGCCACTGGCTCGCTGTATGGCACATATTTGGGTATGTGCCCGGTTAGCCTTCTCTTGACGTGTCCAAGGCAGCCGAGGCGACATTGGCATAGTATGGCTGGAATGCTGCTCATGCTTGCTTGAGCAAGGACATCTGTGTTGGGGACTTTCTCTTGTCATTTGATGTCTAGGATGTGGCGCTGGCATCTGAGGTGGAACCTATTGAGCCTTCTTTCATGCTTGGTATAAGTGGTCATGACTCACATCCATTGAAGAGCGTGGTCAGTACGCAGCCTGGTATGCCTGCAGCTTAGTCCTAGCTTTGAGTTTGGCAACAATTACTATCACACCAACACTTAACCTTATCACAGCAACACCTAACACGATCGCACGAGCACAAAACACTATTAAACACAGAACACCCTAACACAATAACCAGACACTATACTACCCTCACCAAACACAATTAAAAATCTCGTAAACCTAACCCAATTTATTAAAACAAAAACAACCCCCTCACGCCACTTCATCAGAATTCTTCACCACTCATCCACCTACTTTGCAACACCTAACCACATTTTATTCATGTACGAAAACAATGTTACTGCTTTATTCAGTTTTTCCTTATTTAAACCTTAATATCCTCCAAACAATATAAGGGGCAATTAAATTTAATATCCAATTTAAACATTGATTCGTTTACTCGACTAATCTGATTTTGGTAAGATGTTTTTAACAAATCTGTATTGAACGAGCGTATGTAACAGATAATAATTGAATGTTACTTCAAACTTTGTGATTAACTTAAATAAAATGTATTTAGTATTTAAGATTTACACGGTAACTTACAATATAATTTAAATTTACTGTATGATTATATAAAATGTACTTAAGAACTATGTATCACCTTAGTAAAGAATTTGATGTGCAATGTATATTTTAATAGTTCAGTAATATAATCCTGAAAGGTACTGTAACCTGTCAAACCGATTTCGCTAAACTTTATTACTAAAATAATAGTACTAAACTACAGGTAAAAATAGTTTTAAACTCAAAACGGTCATTCGGATACATAAAATAACCATTCTTATTCTAACAAATGATTTCAGTATGACCATAATAATAAAAATGGATTTTACGCCAATTTTTTTAATTTCAGAACCGGTTGATCGCAATTCGGGAAATACTTACGATACTGAGGCGGAAGTTTTCCGAAAACCTTATGGCATATTAAGAGTTAAAACTATTTTTACCTGTAGTTTAGTACTATTATTTTAGTATTAAAGTATAGCAAAATCACATCTTTGAAAAATACCCGTAAAAAATACCAAAAAACTTTGCGAATCGAGCGATAACACTAGGGAGGGAAACAGCCGCCATCGCTGGAAGTCGAATGCATAGTTTTTCACGCACTGAAGAATTTTTATTTTCTGTAATTTTGTTTCTAAAGAGAGTTCTATCCAGGCGCGCTTTACAACGCTTTGGTAAAAACGAAGTGGTGCACATTAACGTGCTTTATCACATTAAGAGTTGAATGGTTAAATTACATATACAAGAATTTCTCTGAAAACTTTTATGTCCTACAAAATTGTTTGTCATCCCAGCCAGTGACCCCTTCATGGGTTATTTTTTTAAGTCAGCATGTCACCAAATGTTTGTTTTTCTGCGAATAGAAAACATTATATCTAATCCCCAGAATGGTGGATGTAGGTGGTCAGAGGTCAGAGCGCAGGAAGTAGATCCACTGTTTTGAAAATGTAACGACCATCATGGTTTTAGTCGCCTTAAGTGAATATGATAAGGTCTTGGTTGAGTCGGATAATGAGGTAAGCTATTGGTTATTTTTTCAAATGTGCACAATAATTGCCTTAAAACTAAACCCATTTATTTTATATAGGTCATATAATTAAATTATTCAGTTTGGGAAAGACGTTTTTATCGGAGTACTTCAACCATTACTAAAATTATGCTAATATTGTTGGTGACATAAACTTCCTTGGTGTTCTTAAACTGGATTAGGATAAATAAAAGTGTCTTATAGTTTTTAGTAACAAAAATGTTTCTCTAAACCTTTTCATAGTAGTTTTATCCAATGCATGTTCACTAGGTCTAAATTGCCAGTAACATGATATGAAAGCAGAAATAAATAGCCACTTTGCATTTCTGCCTGTTTCTCACTGAAAGCACAATATATGTTTTATCTGTTCAAAGGCTTCTTCTATACAGAAGAACATTGCGTCCTACATTCTTGTAAGAACATATTGAAAAGTGACGCCAGGGCTATGATGGACCACACTATTCCCAGTTGCCTCTGTTTCCCTAACTAATAACTAGCTTAAAGTACCCATTAGGAGCTGGGAGGACTCAGGGACACCCTTGGTCATGGAAATAAATCCCTGCCTTCAAAACTTTGACCCTTGGTACGCCAGTTGAGTGTGGATGCCACTCGACCAACGTGCCCCCTTATTATATATTTGAATGTATCTGTAATTGCTGGTGCCCTGTCTATGATACTAGTAAGCTTCTCAGATTTTAATTTTTGAAATTCTTGCATGTGCTAAAAATCTCTCTAAATATGCTGAATAATATTGATGTTCATTTTGCAGAACCGAATGGAAGAATCCAAAGTCTTGTTTAGAACGATAATCACATACCCGTGGTTCCAGAACTCATCTGTCATTCTATTTCTTAACAAGAAAGACCTCTTGCAGGAGAAGATTATGCACTCGCATCTTCAGACTATTTTCCTGAATTTGATGGTAAGACAGAGATCTAGATCTTTAAACAGGCATGCTGTAAAGGGAAATTCAAATTTTATATTAACGTTGATGTGGGTGGGACGGTGGGGAGGGGTAATTTCTCATTCATGGAAATAAAAGTGAGGTTGGGGTAATCACTCACTAAAATGTGGGAACCACTAGTTTGGTCATATAGCTGTGAAAAGTTGCAAAGTTAATTTATACATGTAAATTATTTTGGAACATTTTTAAAACATTTTGGGAGATAGGATGGAATTATTTGTACACAAAGCAATTAAATATTTTCAGAGTGGGTGAGGGGAGAAGGTTGTCAATTGGTTTTTATTTCCATATGTATGTCACCCCTTGTGACAGTTAAGACCAACATGAAATAAAAATACACCTACAATAAGAGTGAACGCCTGAGGTATTTAACTATGATATATATATATATATATAT
>MUZC01001415.1:9509-26281 GCA_002072015.1 Radix auricularia
TCGTTAACTTTTGGAAAATTACCGATTAATTATTCGATAATTTTTTTAAAGCTAAAAATAAAGAAGTATGACGTCATTAAACTGAAAATTTCAAGGGACGTAATAAAAACAGGCAATTGATTTTTTTAAATTAAGTTATTTTTAAAACATAGTTAGCAATACAAAAAAGCATTAAAGTTTAGGCACTTGGATGAAAATTTCAAATTGATTTTCAAATACAAAAGTAATACAGGTATATAGAAATCGTTTCATGATTAACAAGTTATGATTTTTTTGCTAAGAGTCTTGTTAAGACCACATAGATTTTAATCACTTTTATCTCTATGTTGTTTTCCTTCACATTTTGTGCCCTTTTACGGCATTTTTAAATTGTCCATAACTAAGTATTTAATTTAATTTAATTTTAAGAATATAATCTTGTTATGAGAAATATTTAAATATAACTAGTTCAATATAATGTCGATGAATTTTTTTTTATTGTTAATTAATAAAAAACAATGGTTGATTTATATCATTGTCCATATAAAACAGGTTATTTGTAAGTTTTTTAATTGGAGAAGTTTGTACTTAAAAAACTATTTTAAAATAATTTTAATCGATAAAGATAATTACAAATTAATCGAGAAATTAATCGGTAATTTTCGCAGCTCATAATGTCATTTTTTGGCTTTTTTTTTAAAGTCCCATAACTTTTTTCTAATGTTTCCATTAGAACATTCTCGACATAATAGACACTGACGGCTCCCAAAACTCTCCAGGTCAGCGTTAGTCATTTCTCAACATTTTTATAGTGGCTTTTCGTGGGCTCGATCCCGCGCCCCTCAGCTTGTGAGGCGAGCGCACTATTGACTTCGCTACCGAGCCGCTTATAAGACCTATGTATGAAAATTATTTCGATCCATAGCTACTGTGTTAATTGATGGATCTTAACCAAACTCCCAATGTTCATCACAACGGAGCTGGGGGCCCCAAATGTCTTTTTACTTACTGCACGTTAATAATTTTGTTCCCCACTCCATTTTCTTGATATTGAGTGGAGAAATATCGCTTGAGTGCAATGGCAATAAAAAAATTAATTTATCACTTATTTTGGAGCCTGGCCTCTTAATATATTTTTTTCTTTAGTAAGCTTTTTAATTATTTGTTTTTCCGTTTGCTATTAAACTTGGAATTTTTTAGCACACTTCCACGTAGGTTTCTGGCATAATTGTTTTAAAAACATATCCCTCATTGGTTTTTAACGCTTTTCCCCCATGGGATAAATTGCGTTTATATATTTGAAATGTCTGGCGAGCGTGCACATGAGACTCCTCCTGGACCATACCAGAGAGAGGGTTCGGGTCCTTAGCATTTATGCTAAGGAGGTTCAAAGGATATACAACGGCCCCCTAAAAAAATACTGAAAAGGCTTACTGGATTTCCTGAAAAATAAAAAATAAAAAAAAACGGAAAAAATATCAGTATTTTGTCAATCTCTCGCTAATCGATTGGGTTGAAATAAACGCCAAACGTTAGCTAATAAGATTTAAAACAATGTAGAAGACGGAATTTTCAAAATTATCTTTTTATTCGACTCCCGTAATTTTAGAAGCAATTTTGGAAAACAATTGTTTTGTTTAGTTTCAAACGTATTGATTTTTAAATTACTTTTAACTTCATCTAGAATGATAGTTAATGGGGTTTTCTCACTTTGTGAATGTCTATGTTAGATTGTTGCGTGGTGCGCATTATATTGACATATTCTGGTGTGATGTAGCATGACGTTATATGACGTCATATAGTATTTACTTTCAAATTTATTTGTTTGTATTTGTTAATTGTTAGGTGCTGGCCAAATCCTGTGCCCATTTTCCCTAACTCCCCGTAAGTCCATTTTTTCCCCCGGGTCATTTTTGAGTTCGACTTAGAGGGGTCCGATGGCATTAGAGAGATCTGTAAGCTGACTGGGTGAAATTATGCTATTTCTGAATGAGCAGGGTTATACACATCTCACTGACATGGTCTGGCTCAACAACGTTATGTTTATACGGATACAGGAAACATATTTAGGGAAAGTGGCAGAAAGGATATTTTGTGATATAAAAGATTTGAAAGAAAATTGCATGCTTTTGAAAACGATTTTGTAAGTGGGCATCCAAATTATTTTTCAAATATAAAGATGCATCTTGATAATTCTACACAATTTTTACAATATCCTACAAATCATAAAATTCACTTTCGGAGCTGCTACGATGCTCAAAAAGTCCTTGAACATAATGGGGTTGAGAGAGCAATCAGGCTTATAAATTAAAAATTGGAAAAGATCAAAGGCGTCACTAGGGTTGGTGTAACCCGGGGCGGTAGCTCATGGTGTCACCCCCTTGTCAGGGAAACATTATGGAGTTATTGGGTTTTCCCTGACATGTCAATGTTGTTACTTGTGTTTGGTGCGGTGCGGTGCGCGCGGTATGAAAGAGTATGACGTAATAGTATGAACGTGACGTAGTGGGAAGGCAGTTGTTGTGAGAGAGAGATAGAGGTCGGTTGGCATATGGAGGAACCTTCGACCTGCAGTACACAAGGGATACAAGAGTTTTGGCGTTGGCCAGTGTTCGTCTGTTGGACTGAGAGTTGTTAGGTGTGATGTTAAGACGCATGGAGTTGTACTACGATTAATAAAGATTGCTGTTAGTCAGTGTTAGTACAAGGACTTTGTGTTTGGTCTTTGTGCGCAAGTTGGCGGTGAAGTAACGATCATAACCCCTAGACAACGAATCCCCAACATTGGGGGCTCGTCCATCGCGATAATCATCAACACATTGGTGTGCTATCGAGAGCCAGATCATCGCTGAACAGTGCAATGTGTCGGATACACACAGTATCCGTCTTGCAAGTCGCCAAAGAACCAGACAGTTTCGTCGAGCATCAAGGCGTCGACAGTGCTGTTTAAATCAACGTTTTTTTGGGGTACGTTCCCGTACCAACAGAAAGGCATCCGCCTCCTAGTTGCTGCACAGTGTCCAGTGTGTTGCCAGTGAAAGTCCTGTCCGTGAGAGAGGCATCCGCCTCATTGCTGTCCAGTGTGTGGTCGGTGACAGTCCTGTCCTTGAGAGAGGCATCCGCCTCGTTGCTCTCCAGTAGCCAGTGTGTTGTCGAGTGCCAAGAGTGAACAGTGCCAGCACTTACGACGAGACCAGAAAAGCCCAGTAGCCACAAGGGCAGACCAGAACCAAAGAACTTTGCCTATTTCAAGTGCCCAGGAAGGACTATTGAATATAACTGTTATCACAAGAACTTTGAAGAAATTGAACAATTTAATGTTATTCTATGGATTAACATATATGTGTTTTCATAAAACTGTAAGTACAAAAATTAGCTAATTAGAAACCTATTGTAACATATTGTAAAGCATTGTTATATTGAACAAAGTAACATTTTGTTTTTGGAAGCTAGACTTTCAAATAAAAATTAGAGATAGATAAAATAATGGCAGGAAAGGATGGATGGTGGGTAAACAAAATTGAAGAAGTTAGGTTAAAGCGGGAAAAGGACGCTGAAGAATCTCTGAGACAAAATGAAGAGAGACAGAGACAGCGACAGAAAAAAGATGAAAAGAAACTGAGACAATACGAAAAAAGACAGGCAGCATTAGAGGCAAAAAGACAGAGAAATGCTATGGATGACACGGAAAACTATGACAGTGACGGTAGCAAGGGTGAAGAACTTTACGGATTAGCCAGCATTTATTGTGAAGATCCGTATCTGACGGAAGAAGTTTATAGGGTGGTGGACCCGCAATCTGGCCGGTTTGAGTATTATACATATGAAAATCCCAAGAAACCGGTTAACGTCATCAAGTATAAAAAGGAAAACATGATCCAGGGTAGTCAAAAGTACAATAGTAAAACAATTAGTGAATGTCGTGAGAAGGTTACTAAGAACAGAAAACATTATATAAGGAAATATGAAGTATCTGAGAGAAATGAAAAAGAAATTATGTTCCTTAAAAACCGTGCTGCCGAAAAATGAGAAAGAAATAGAGTGTTTACAAAAACAATATTCAAGGAAAGATGAAGAATCAGTGAAGAAAGAAAAAGAAATAAGGTTTCTTACAAACCGTGCTGCAGAAAATAAGAAAGAAATAGATGGGTTAAACTGTGAATTAGCAGACAAACTTAGCCTCGTGGACAGATTAAAAACATCATTGTTCGACAAAGACAAGGAAATCGCAGGACAGAAAATGACAGTAAATGATTTACAAGCAAAATTGGATAGAGTTCAATATAGACTTACCGAGGTGGAAAGGGAAGCCGAGAATTACAAAACAGAGCTAAATGAAGCTAAAGATGGATTAATAATGGTAATTGTCGAAAAGCACAGCCTGTTAGCTCAAGCTAATAAAGAAAAAGCTAACTTACTCAAAATAACTAATGACAAAGATGAGTTATTAGAAAAATTAAAGAGTGACCACAAAACAAAATTAGATGAAAAGGAAGTCGAGGCAGTAAGCTTAAAATTGAAAATTGACTCAATGGAGAAAGAGTTGTATAGTTTCAAAGATATAGTCAAGATTAAAGATGAAAAACTGATAGAAGGTGATACAAATATGATTATTGCGAACACAAAAACAGCAGATCCGAGTAAAGCCTTAGCTGAAAGGGACGATTTACTAGAGCAATTGAAGACGGAGCACAAAATAAAACTAAATGAAGCTGAATTAAAGTTCATGAACTTGAACATTGAAAATACTGAAATGGAAAAAGTGTATTCTAGCTTGATAAAGATTTTTAAGGGTAAAGACGTAAAGCTAGCAGAGATGGAGTTAAACTTAATCATTGCAAACCAAAATATGACAGGACTGAATAAGACGCTGACTGATAAAGATGGAATTGTAGAGAAATTACAGAAGGAGCTAAAGGAAATAAAGATAGAGAATGGATATATTAAAGAAAGAATGACCCAGAAAGAAGAAGAGAATAAGGCGTTAAGAATAAAGGTAGCACATAACAAAGAAGACATATTAGAATTATGGAGAATCATAGAGGAAAAAGAAGAGAAAATGTCTAAACTGTTGTTGAGATTAACAGGGAATGATACAGATATGACAGCTGGGGTACAGAAACGGTCCAAAAGGTCTCAATTACTAATTGAGAAGGAACAGTTTATGGCTCAAAATCAAAAAGTGTACAGGGAAGAAAGTATTGACCCATATAGTAAACATGAATATCATTGGGTTATAGGAGCCTGGCAGACAAAAGTTGACGAAAATCATAGGGTTTCAGATGAAATGGAAGTTATTGAGGTGGAGAAACCTACAAATTTTGAATGTGATGAATACAGAGATAGACATGCCGCACATGGTGCGGAAATGGTGATAGTCCGCAAGGATAAAAATAAGAAAATTAATAATAACTGCTGCAGTGGGTTCACAATGCAATATATGTGTTCAAAGGAACATTGTTTTATACGGCAACACAAAGGTGACGCTTATGACCTCCATAAACACACCAAGAAAAATACAGAGTTACACATGGACAGGGACAATGTGCTGTCAAGACTGGCCAGAAATCAAAAGACCTTGACCGACAACTCACAGGACAGGTTTACGCGAAAAAGAGAGGACGGTCTTGCTTTTTCGTTACGCCTAATGAGTTTATTAATCTCTGGGGTCCTCAAGGAAATATTGCGTCGTGTGGGGGCAGATGGCTGGTACGCCGAGATATTAAAAGACACACACATGAAATGTCAAAATTTTAATAGAGGTCAGGGATATATTGACACCAGTTGCAACATATTTTTTGCCATGTGGGAAGGGCCGCGTAGGCCTGCGCTAGTATACATTAGCCTGTATAATGGAAACAAGGGTCGATTTTTGTTTAAGATAGGTGACAAAAGATATATACCACCATCAAAACCAATGGCTATAATTTTTTAGGTATAATTTTTGGGAGGTTGTGTATTAATGGCTGTAAATAAAGAGGAACTGTATATGGGATTTGTCTTAATAACTATGATATGGTGATTTTTGGAGTTGAATTTTGGAGTCCATGTGACCTCGTGCCATTATTTTGATATGTTGAGGTATTTTTGAAGTTCATGACCAGTGTTATTAGCTATTATATGAGGTGATTTGGATGTCATGAAAATTTGTATTGATGATGTAAGAAATTTTGTTCCTGGAGACCTCAGGACGTTTTTTTTTAAAAAAAGAAGATGTAATAATGATAATAAATTCTTATGATGAGATTTCCATGAGATTTATTACGATGAAATATATAGTTTATGAGAATTATGATTATGATGATTGCACTGTTCCAATGATTTCGCTATTCATTATTATAAAGGTGTTTTGAGAATTTTTTTAAATTTGATGTTCACATTGATGATTATTATTATGATGCTTCTGTTTAAGATAAATAATTATATAAGTGGGTATGGATGGAAGGATATCCACATAACACACCCATCCCACGCAATATGGGGACATTAAAGATACATGTGGAGTCCCACTATGAGGACTGTAAAGATACATGGAGAGTCCCACTATGGGGACTGTAAAGATACAGGGAGAGTCCCACTGTGGGGACTATAAAGATACATAACAGGTCCCTCTATGGGGAACTTAAAGATTCATAGGGGAGCAATGACTGCTCCGTAACAGGTCCCTCTATGGAGAATTTAAAGATACACAGGAGGCTAATTATTACATGAGCAAGAAGGGTTCTGTAAAAGATCCCATGATGGGGACAGTTTTAATAAAGCTGGGTTGTGTTTTATGATTATCATTTGATTACTTGTTGGGGCAGGTTGTTGGTTGTTAAAGATGACATACTCAGGTATTCAACCTTACAGATGCAATTAATTAAGAATTTCTTGTTTGTTTTGTTTGCGGTTGCAAACGAAAGTGATTCAATTCCCTGTTGTTTTTTTTTTAATGTTGTTAGAAACATCGGGTATTGATCTTATTTCATGTGTAGATTTAACTCCGTGAGTTAAATCTAAAGTGAAGAGGGGGGATATGTCAGGGAAACATTATGGAGTTATTGGGTTTTCCCTGACATGTCAATGTTGTTACTTGTGTTTGGTGCGGTGCGGTGCGCGCGGTATGAAAGAGTATGACGTAATAGTGTGAACGTGACGTAGTGGGAAGGCAGTTGTTGTGAGAGAGAGATAGAGGTCGGTTGGCATATGGAGGAACCTTCGACCTGCAGTACACAAGGGATACAAGAGTTTTGGCGTTGGCCAGTGTTCGTCTGTTGGACTGAGAGTTGTTAGGTGTGATGTTAAGACTCATGGAGTTGTGCTACGATTAATAAAGATTGCTGTTAGTCAGTGTTAGTACAAGGACTTTGTGTTTGGTCTTTGTGCGCAAGTTGGCGGTGAAGTAACGATCATAACCCCTAGACAACGAAGCCCCGATTTAATCCATAGAACTCCTCCGAGTTTTCCAGTGCCAAAGAACGGGAATATATAGAATTTTACAATCTGGTGTCACCCCCCTAACAGTGTCACCCGGGGCGGCCCACCCCCACCGCACCCCCTAGCGACGCCACTGGAAAAGATCTTATCTTATATGTTACAGACGCTCCTTCTGTACAGAAGATTATTGCGTCCTACGTATTTCTATGGTTTGTGTTTAGTCCTGTATTCTTACTAGAGTTTTAAAAGATGATAAAGTGGTGGCTTTCCTGGTTTCTTCAGGCAACCCATTCCACGCCCGAATACCGGACGGAAAGAAAGAAAACTTGTATGTGTTTGTTCTTGCATATGGAATAAGGAAGGTGTTTTTATCTTTATGTCTATTTGAGGGTTGTATTAGGTTATCTTTGTGTTGTATTTCTAAATTAGAATTAATTGCCTTATGTATTATTACTAATTTACTCTTGGTTCTTCTATCCTCTAGTGTTTCAAGGTTTAATGACTTAACTAATGGTGTTACTCTTGTCAGTTTTGAATATTCTCCAGTAATGAATCTGGCAGCTCTTTTTTGTATTTGTTCTAACTTATCAATATTTTCTTTGGTGGATGGGTCCCATACTGAAGATGCATATTCTAGTATAGGTCTCACCAGGGTGAGATAGCATTTTAGTTTTATATCTTTGTTACATTTGTAAAAGTTTCTTTTTATAAAGCCTAAGGTTTTGTTTGATTTTTTAATAACTTCATTGACATGGGGATTCCAAGATAGTTTCTCATTTATTATGCCTCCTAAGTATTTTGCATCTTTAGTTTAGGTTAGTTCTTTTCCATGAATGAAATATTTTGAATTTATTTGTTTCTTTTTCTTTGTTACTCTTAGCAGTTGACATTTTTCTGGGTGGAAGGACATACTCCAGTTAGTTTCCCATTTTATTAATTCATCTAAGTCTTTTTGTAAAATTTTGCTATCTTGTTCTGACTTGATTGTTCTATAGATTATACAATCATCAGCAAATAACCTAACTTTAGTTCCTGTTGAGATATTGTTGGGTAAGTCATTTATATAAATTAAAAATAGTAAGGGACCTAGGACAGTTCCTTGTGGAACTCCTGAGTTAACCTTTATTGGTGTAGATTTAGAACCATTAATTATTACAGTTTGCTCCCTACCCAATAGGAAATCTTGGATCCAGTGATGTAAGGGACCTGAGATTCCAAAGTATTTAAGTTTTTTGAGTAAACTAAGGTGGTGAACTTTGTCGAATGCTTTTGAGAAGTCTAGTAATATTGTATCTATTTGATCATTATTATCTAAGCCTTTTGATAGATCATCTATTAGGCCTATCAATTGTGTTTCACATGATCTGTTCTTTCTAAAGCCATGTTGGTGTGGGCATAGGGCATTATATTTGTCAAGGTGGTTAACTATTCTGCTATATATTATGTGTTCCAGTAATTTACATGTGATACTAGTAAGTGATACAGGTCTGTAATTACCAGGGTCNGGGCACTTTACCCTGGTTTAGAGAGGCTTGAAAAAGAACTACAAGGATTGGGGACAGTTCATTGCTTAATTCTTTTAATAACCTGGCAGGTAATTCATCTGGGCCAGTAGCTTTGTTTATTTTTAAGTTTTTTAGGAGTGAATGTATACCTATCTCATCTACAGTTATGTTACCTATTTCTTCCAATTTATTTAAATTTATTGAAATTTCCTTGTCGCCTGAGGCAGAAAATGATGATGCAAAATATTTGTTAAGGATATTAGCTTTATTTTCATTATCATTATAGGTTTGATTATTTGAGCCTTTTAGTGTGGCTACACCTGAAGGCTCCATTTTTTTAGATTTGATAAAGGACCATAAGTTTTTATTGTTATCTTTAGTTATCACATTGTTTATATAATTATTTTGGAGGTTACGGCTAAGTTTCTGTGTCAGGTGCTTAATTTTTAAGTATTTTTTGTGTATCCTATCTAAATTGGTAGCCTTAAATTTCTTAAATAAATTCTCCTTTAGTTTGCAATACTTTTTTAATTTAAAATTGAACCAGCATTTATTAATTCTATTTGAAGTTATTTTTGTTGGAACATTCTGATCCATTATGGTTTTTAGATTTGTTTATATTTCCTTCCATATTTCTTCTACAGGGCTAACTATGCTGAATTTACTTAGGAAATTTTGTTGGAAATTAGAAGCTGATTGGTGTAATTTTATTAAATTGCATTTATTCCAAAGATATATTGTTCTTCTAGGCATCTTATTTATTTTAGTTTTTATTGTGTTGGTTACCCTAACAATATCATGGTCAGACAGCCCAGGAATTATTGTGCAGTCTACTACTAGTCCTGGTCTGTTTGTTAGGAATAAATCTAGTATTTTGTTTTTCCTAGTTGCTTTTTTTACTATCTGTTCTAGGTTTATGTTGTTTATTGTGTCTAAGAAATGTTCATTAATTTCTTTATTATTTTGGTGGCTATCGATTGTATATTTTTTCCAATTTATAGCTGGAAGATTTAAGTCCCCCATAATCCAAATTACAGCATTTTTATGATTGTTTTGAATGTAAATTAGTTGACTACAGAGATTCCTCATGTATTCTATGTTTGTATTTGGTGGCCTATATAGACTGCCAAAAAGATGTAAGCAGAGTAATGTTTAGCCAGACAAGTCGTAACAAAACAGCGAACGTTTTGGCAAAGAGCCTTCTCTATGGGGATATTTAAGATGATGGACGGCTTCTCTTGCACCAGCTGCATGTCTACACCATGTGTGCAAGCGCTGCTCTTTTAAAAATACATAGGTGAGACGGGGAGGTTACTCTCCTGCAGTATCGCAGATCATGTAGGTGCTATTACACAAGACAAACAGTGTCCTGTCTTCCGACACTTCAATGGACGCGACCATATGGGCGTCGATGACCTGGTGGTCACCACCATGGTCTCTTGCACAAACACACCCAGGAGGGTCAGTCTGGAGAATAGACAAATCCAAGAGTATGGGACTCTTGCACCACATGGGATGAATGTTGTGTTTGCACTGACCACCTAATCGTTTTGTCATACCTACTCTATCCTTTCCTATACAAGCTAACATTAAAATCTTCTCAGTATTGCTTGCATTGACTATTTGGATTTCACCGCAGCTAAGTTTCTATTTTGATTTCTTTATATTTGTTTAAATTGTGTATTGTTTGCTCAATGAGGAAGGCACTTTGCCGAAACGTTCGATGTTTTGTTACGTCTTGTCAGGCTAACCCAAACCCTGTTTACATGTTTTCCATTTACTTATCAGAAAGTCTTTGTAGATTTCTCTCTAAAAAACGTCCTCTACTCAACCATCGGAAATTATTGTAGATAAACAAAGAGTTATACCTCATCATCAAGTATTGGAAACTGTCGACAATTGAGATCTCGAGCCATCATGTAATTCACCAACCTGACATCTTTGAGAACATCGTCTAATATTATAAACCTGTTCTTGACGCCAAGAGTTTCTTGGTGGAAAAGACAATGAAACTGAATAACTGGATTTTTTGGTCCTTTAACAAAGAACTTAATGAAACCAGGTGTTGTTCATAACATGCAAGGCACACCATCACAAGTCATTAGCGCTACTTTTCTGGTCTGATGTCTTTTTGAAAAAAAAAGTTTTCATTACAGCGTTGTAAATATCTACTCGTTGTATACTTTGGAGAAAGATGCCAATTTTAACCATCTCTTCTCTCATAGTAGGCCTATTACCAACAGCATAACACAAAATTATTGCTAGTCTTGCATTGTTATTTATATCTGTGCTTTCACCTAAGCATATAGAATAAAAGGCTACATTTTGTAAGTGAGTTGTGAGCTGCTAATATCACTTGCCATCCGAAGGAATCAATCTTTAACGGTATTTACGCTAGGTGGCATATTAGCGATGCATTGTGTTAGTTTTTTCCTTATTGATACTGACAAGTTATGTAAAAGGGAATTACTCTCTGACAACATGGCTACTTTGATTAAGGGTTGATCAAGGAAACAGTGGCGTCACTAGGGGGTGAGGAGGGGTGGGTCGCCCCGGGTGACACCATCACCAAAATGTAGAATTCTTTATGTTCCCGTTATTTGGCACTGACAGACTCGGGGCAGTTCTATGGGGTAAGTCGTGAGGTAGTGACACAATGACACCAATGACGCCCCGGGTGACACCAACCCTAATGACGACTCTGCAAGGAAGTAATATTTAGTCGCGTGCCGGCTTTGTCACGCGTGTCATAGGTTCACCATCACACTGGAAGTCTGTCAGATTTTTTTTTAAATCGACCAAAATCGTGTGACGACATTTATGGACAGCACTAAAACTATTTGTTGTATATCCGTGAAACCTGTATAAAGTAAAGGCACATAACAAACAATACAGGTTTTAAAAGGTTTTAAAAAAGCAACAAATTATGAAGTCGCCAAATCCTATTCATAGTCTTTAATAACATCAGTTTTCTGAGCCATACTCATACATATCATAGTGATAGTCATTCAGAAGGAACCTAATTAATTTAAGATTAATTCAACTTATCAATAGCACTATTCTTGTTTTGTTTATTTCTAAGAATAATTTTAGTGCTCCAATAAAGCTTCAAGTTTATTTGATCGTAAATAAAGTTTCTAAATACTTTTAAAAGCCTGGTGAGCGAACCTACCTTTTTTAAATTGATTTTTTAAAACATATTTATTTTACCTAGGAAATATCTTTTATCTTCCTTAAATATACGTTTATAAATAAAAGATGAATATCATCTTTGTATTAATATATCTTATCTTATCTTATCTTATCTTAGGTATACAGACGCCCCTTCTACGCAGAAGATAATTGCGTCCACAGACCATGAGAGATGATCTGTTAGCAAGTGAGGCAGCGGTCACAGTCCACGGCTATAAGGGTTCCACGCATTACCCAGCCGCCTAAATATTGTCTAGTTAGGTACCCATTTAGAGCTGGGTGACTCGGGGACTCCTCAGGCCCTGGGATCAAATCCTTGCCGTCGCGTGGATTCGAATTCGTGACCATCGGTACGGTAGTCGAGCGCGCTACCACTAATCAAGTACAACCAAGAAAATTTATTTGAAGACATTCTGAAACTTTATTTTATAATAATTCATTTCTCTATACCATTTTTTAAAACCTATTTCTCCACCAATGACCCAAGACGTTAATAAAATAGTAAAATTGTGTATAATGGAATTCAAAAAAAAAAAAAAGAGAAAAAAAAAGCATGAGTCACTATAATAGCATCATAATTTATATAACATGTAACACTTAACATTGCTTAGAAAAATTAACCATCGCAATTAATCAAGATTTTTTATATTTTAAAATAAAAATTGCATTATCATTAACTTCTTGATTGGGGTATACAATTATTTAAGGAAATGTGAAAAGCAATATTTTAAGATTCAGAATCATTTGTTAAAAAGTTTAATTTAAAGTTAAAAATATCTTCCTTCATTAAAAAACATTTTATTGCAAATTATGACTAATAAACCAAAATTAAAAGATTTTTATTTTCAATGAGTACTTTAAAACTCTAAGCAATAAAACATAATGTAAGGCACACAATAATTAGCTCCATAAATAGTCATAATATTTTAAATTTTACCATTACCAAAACAAAGAACACAAATATAAAATTTAAAAAATAAAATACTTTTCAAATCAAGTCACCAATTCTTTTATACAGTCACCAAATATTTATATACATTTTAACATTGCAATTTCTGATTCATACTTCACAATAAAGTGGAATCAACAATCTACAAATTTTAGCATTGAATATATTCATTTGTATTTTAGTTTATACAATGACTTGGTAGATCAGTTTTATTTTTTTATAAATTTACAAATATTTAAATCAAAGTAAATTTATATTTAATATTTGTTTTTTACGGGAATGTTTACTTTTATTTTCACTGATATTTTACATTACATTTGTGTAAGTAAATCACTTAATATAAGTAATAAAATTTTTAAAAATAAAAAACCCCCATCTTGAAATCAATTTGTCCTCTAAGGTTAATAGTCAAATAGCAAAATAAAAAACGAGTGTGCAAATTTGCACAGTATCAAATTTTTTTACTGAAATATTGACAGAATAAAACACTGAAATTCAATTAGGCTATTATTCTATAATGCAACACAGCCACACAGCTAACAGTGATGAATTTACAAAATTTTGATGACATTAATCTACAGTTTTCAAGCAGTCATCTGCTTTCTGTAAAAATGATCATTCGTATTCAATGATTTCAATAAATAACAATACCAGAATAAACATTTTGTTAAAAAAAATTTGTTTATGAAATTAAACTGAACAAATAAATATAACATAAAATGTTATTTACTTTGAGAGTAGATTACTTAGAATGTTAGAATGATTAACTTATAATCATTTATCTCAGCTCAATAATCTTTTACACCAAGGAAATAATTTAACAACAGCTGCTGTCCCATTAAAATGGTATATTTAGGTGTCCTATAAATATCCTCTCTTCATATCAGGTTCAATGTCCAGCTGTGTAGCACCAGGACTGAGACCACATCTTCTGCGAAATGTGTTTCCGTATGTCCATATCCACTTGTTACAAACTGTAACACATACATATTGGATGATTAAAAAAATTTGATAACATAAATAATAATTTTTACAAGGATGGAATAGAGATTTTTTTGTAAAACATGACAACTGTTGATAAATAAGATAAATATAAAGATTAACTGTCTGCTCATATGATTTCACCATGTTGGTATGGAGGATGTACAACTTGCAGACAATTACTAACACCAAACTACTAATACCAAGGGACTATGACCAGCACATAGAAAGGACAATATAAATGTAAATGGGGTAAACTTTCTGAAACAATCCAAAAAGCTCCAGCTTACAATCCGTAACATAAAATTCAAAAGTGAAAAAGTAGAGGAAAGTTATAGAATACAAGCAGACAAAAGGAAGACACGGGAGAGGAGGAGGCAACTGGTAAAGAATACTGAGGATAAATTTTTTTTTTTTTTTAAAATTATGGTGACTTTTACCACAGCTCAGTTATTTAATTTTTTAAAATGGGATTTGAGCTTTTATCACTATATTAATTGAATGGATTAATTTTTAAAAAATCAGATTTCTGCTTAAAAAGAAGTTTTTTAAAAAAAGCAAAGAAACAATATTTGAAGTTAAAGTTAGAAATTCATTAATATTCCCTTAAAAAACAAAAAACTTTTAACATACTTAGAAATATAATTTATTTTATGTTATGATTAGGTAAAAAAGGATCATATAATTTTCTTTTAGTGAATAAAAAATGAAAATCATCATTGTTCATATTCAGGTTTAAATAAATTGAATCTTACTAAAAAATAAAATAATGTCATTTAAAAAAAAAGTTAAAGGAAAATAGTTTGCTAACTTACTCCACTTCTGTCCAATCAAAACAGGACAACCAGCATGGTGCGTTAAGTCATCTCTTTGGTGTGCAGGGTCATAGTTGTACCACATGAGAGCCATGTTCTGATTGGATAGGCCAAGATTTTCATTATGACAATTTAAAAGTGATTTGTTTAGGTTTAAATAAGGACTCACGTATATTACATTCTATTCACATGTGGCATCTTTCATTCATAGAATTATGTTTAATTTTTTTTCCCATTCAACAGAACTTTTATCATAGAGACAAATTTTTATCACCAATTCATAGGTTAAATTTTGATGTGACTCTACAATGAATTTAATTAAAGTATTTCTTTAATTATGTCTTACTTTGACTGGTGCCACAGATATCCCAGCTCTAGTGAACACTGTTGAGCCTCCTCTCTGTACATCACTTAACTAAAATAGAAATAAATCAAAGTTGAAAAAAAACAAAAAAAACTCTTTTCCTTCTATTTAAAACTTTTGACCACGATAATTTGACTTGGTAATAATGTCTCCTGTCTTATTTTATGAAGTATCACACACAATTTATGTCACCTATTCCCACTCCCCCACCCCCCTTTAAAAAATATTTAAAATCGCTTAATCAACTAAGCTGTGATTCTATAGGTAGCAGTTGTGTCATGTTTAAACTTGATAATATTGAGCATTGAGATGCATATCACATATACAGCTAATGTAAACCTACATCTCTTTCTTACATCAGAACAAAGCATTCAAATTAAAAACGAAATTTGAATGAACAATATTTCAATGACTTTAAAGAAATTTAAATCACAAATCTTGATTAAACAGTATATTCAAAATCAATATTCTATTTATAAGCTGCAAACCCCATATTTCATTAAATACCATCTACAATTTTGGTCATTCACAATACTTGGAACTTATTTAACTTCCAAATGATTGTTAGTTTTTTAAAATTATTATTTCAAATTAGAAAGCTCATTTGTTAGTCCTAAGATAATAATTATCATAATAATAGAATTAAGAAAATAATTGTATAAGTTCTTGACTGAAGCATACATAAATTAGAAATGTGGCAATTCTCTCCCCTGAATCTTTCAGCTCTGGCTGTTTAGGCGGTGTCTGTCCAAAGGAAATAAAAATAAAATAAAATAAACTTTGACATTAACAAAGTTTCCAGACATAGAAATTTTATTAGCTCCAAAACTGAAGAGCAAACTCAGATTTAAAACAATAACTTTTAAACACTAAATGATTTATAAAGGTTTATTTTTACAGAGACAGAACATATTGTAAAGGAAAAGAATTTTATAAAAGGAAAACATAGATTTATCTGCAACATACAATTTAAAATTACTAAATGGTAACATTTCAGAATAGACTTAGAATTTATATTTACAATGCTTTTTACTTATTTAGAAAATTTACAATTTATTTTTGTTTGATTTTACAGAAACAAAACAGGGAGATTTTATCAAAGCGAAATTTTCATTAATGATTTTGTTTTTTTCATTTTACAGGATACTTTAAAAATAGGATAAATTTCTGTTTGTTTTTATAATAGAAAATTCACATCCTCTTTGATTAAGATTATTGATATTTCTTTTTAAAAATGTGACAGTCCAAATAGGAGGATGAATGTTGTAATCAATATGCTATGTTGATATCCTCATGAGGTACTCACATCAAAAGGATCCATATGTACCTCATAGTGCCCACCCAGGCCATAGTTGACAACCTGTACCACAAATTAAAAGATAGTCTCTCAGAGAAACGTTATACTCCATAGTCAACATAGGCCTTTCTAAATTACTAATAAGGAAAGCATAAATTAATACAGTTCATGCTTATTTTGATATATATACATAAACTAAATATAAAATTTATGAAGAAATAATGCAAAAAACAAAAAAAAAAAAAAAAAAAAAAAAAAAAAAAAAAAAAAA